>JAGTTH010002650.1:0-23301 GCA_022606485.1 Agraylea sexmaculata
AATAATAATATTTAAAAAAAAAAAAATTTTTTATATTTCCATTCATTGCAAATATAATATTTGATGTATGATAATTATAATAAGAGTGAGTTGAAATACAATAATATAATAATAGCGTAATATTATAAAGAAAATCGTTGCAGAGCTCGAATAAGTCAAAAGCACTTCATTACACCCATTTAGACTAGGTCTGATTATAACTCCTTTTACATTTTCAATTTTTATTTAAAAAGTACAAATGTTACTTACTTGAATTGCATCCAATAAAATAAAATCTTTCATCAAGGTATTATTGTTTATTTATTTATGCAGAAAGTGATCTCATAGGAGGCTGTACAGATTTAATTAATTTAAATAGAGTGTTACAAAATCACAAATATATTGAAAAGACATAAATAAAAATTATGGATCTTTTAAATTAACTTATTCCTTTATTTATTATTAATTTTAGTGGATATATTTTAGCTTAAATTAATTGCCAAAAATACAATAATTAAAATCAGCATAGTTTTTTTGCGTGGAATCTGTTCTTAAAAAATAGACTTATGAAGAGTTGTATGTAATATTTGATGGATTTTTATAGGAAAATAAATATTGATAAAGGTGCTTCGTCATTGATTGTTTTTGGGGTGATTCGAGAACATGAAAAATGGTTGTATGGAATGACACGGAAGAAGGGTTCAAGCAAAATGGAGTCGAGCATTGTCCAACTAAAATATTTGCTTAACACATTTATAATTCGATTTGTATGCTAATTCTGTTATTTAGAAAGCCGGCAGACTAACTCAATAGTGCCCTCGAATATCTTGTTATTGAAAATGCATTCTCATATAATGCCTTCGAGAATTATTTCACACATAAAAATAGAAAAGACAATCCGGTGATTTATCACCGAAAAGGAAGTAATCTCGTCGGATTCCGCTCACGAAAAACCTGATTGATGAAAAATAAACGGGTGAGGATTTTTTTGTGGTCGGGGAAAATCTATCTAAAAAAAAGGGGGTAGAAATAATTTGCATTCTGTCAATCAATGTCTCGAAGGGCACTTTGTTTTCTTGTCAATGTCTTAGAAACACCATGATTTAAAGATTATTTTAAAATATATACCACCCATCAAAAAATACACGCTCCATCAAAATACGAATAATCTAATTCGATTGTTTTTTAAATTTTTTAACTTAATTTATGGTGAATCTAAATCAAATTTATCTTCCCTTTCTCGGCGATCTCTCTTAGTTTTTTTAATCTTCGTGTTTATCACGCCCGACTTGGCTTTTAACAGAAAACATGGCCATGATTGATTGTTTTCATTGAAGGCGAATTTCCTTTTATAGATAATAATATCAAATATTATTAGTAAATGATAAATAAAACAAAAAATATAACACATTCTCTGGAGTTTTTGCTCTAAAATGTTATATTACTAGCGACATCTATCGTACAATAAATGAACATATATATATTTTTAAATATATAATATTTGTGGAGCTTGGGAAAACTTTTTGCTGAACTGAGATATTTGGCAAAATGTTGTAGAAATTAAAGTAACAAATAAATTAGAGATATTACGGCAAATACCAGGTTACGTATACATATACTGTTGAAATTCATATAAATATCAAATATGATATATTTAGATAGATATCTTGAAAATACAAATGGAATTGGTTCGATTTTATCCTAATCTAGTGAAATTGGCTAGATTTGAAAAATAATTTATTGGAAACAGGTTGATTTTGAAAATAAATGAATAAAAAAGTAATAAGGGTCGGATTTTGAAATAATAATTTGTATAAAAAATATAAATTATTACTAATAATACAAATAATATAAAACTCATTTTCCGGATTATTATAACAATTTTGATTATCATATTGTATTCCTTGTATCCAGTAATTTAAGTCTGTATACTTATCTTTTTTTTTATGGATTAGGCTAACATTGATCCCAAGATCCACATTTTGTAGTTTTTGTTATGTTAAGTTGAAAATTTTCAATATGGAAAAATACATTTTTATTGTCATATCGACGCTGTTCTCATTATATCAATATATAAAATACCTATTGAGTGTTATGAACAAAAACTAGAGATTTTAATTTACTATGCCCCTCATTTCATCTGTATTTATTTATAACATTAATAAATTTGCTTTAGGAGCTCGTAGATAGCAACTGTTTGAATCGTTGTGACTATTAAGATGTGTCTAAATTTTTTATTTTTTTTTGAAAAATATTTTTGTGATTGAAAGCATCGTTCAGCATAACAATAAGGCGAAAATATAAAATGTAAATGATGGGGGTGAAATGTGTGAAAGCGACAATTTTGTGGTCGATTATAGGGTGTATCATTGTCGAAGCAAATCAGTGTCGCATTAGGCAAATCGTCGGGTAGAAGATGGTTGAAAATAGGCAGTGTATGGATGGGTGGGTGGTGGTTAGGAGGTTCTACTATGACCATCGTAATTGTATCCACAGACAATAGGAGCCATCTCAACAGCCACCCTCGCCTTTCGAATATAACTCTTATTCAATCTCAAGAAATGCTATCATTTTATATTGATTATAAATAAAATATAAAAGATCTGCCCTGCAACTTAAGTCACACATTCATTAAATTCCATTTTCAGGCCTTCGTTCTTTATTTTAAGTCTTCTAGACTTAGGGCCGAATTCAATAGTGTGTCAGTGTGTTACTGAGTCGTGTTAGAGCCGATAGTATTGGTGCGTATACGAATAGAGCTGGTCTACTAGAGCTTGGTAGTATTCCTGTACACGCGTAAGCACCGCACGCACACACTATTATTTTGAATACGGCCGTTATATTCAAACTCCATTACACGTTTAATTGTATACAGGATTTTTTAAATTAAAACTACCCAAAAGGTTCAAATAACATTTAATTTAAAATAGGTACATATAAAATTCACGCAAGATGAAATTCAAAAAATTAAATTTAATTTAATTTTAATTTAACATTGTTCATATAATAGAAAACATCTTATGAATTAGACTTAGGTGTACAGAATATATAAATCTTTTTACCTATAACTAACATGAGATACCTAATATTAGAGATACTTATTATTAAATAATAAAAACAATAGCACTGATTTTTTTATACGAACAAATCACTTAAATCAAAGATAAGGAAATTCAGTTTTATCTACGTAATTTACAAGTGGGTTTTTGTATTTTTTCCGATAAATTATGTTATGACTTATAAATTATTTTAATTACCAAGTGATTGTACGCCGTATTAAAATACGTAAAGGACTTAGCCTATAAACCTAATATTTTAACATCTAATCATATTGTATCAAAATATTATATGTAAATTATATTTAATAAAGAAATTGTATAATAAAAATCTATGTAATTTAGCCACATAATTTATTTTCAAATAGTAATGAAAAACTATGTGGCATATTTACCCATATTTTCTATTCTGTACATAGTATTATAGAAATTTAGGCATTTTAATTGAATTAAATCAAAATTACATAAAGCATTATTAAATTATTAAAGGATACCCCTATTATTGTTTGTTAAGTAGTATTAGCAATTTCATTAATCGATGGGATGAATATTACAATTTGATGATTAAAAAATGTTTAAATATTATTTCTTGTATTGGAATAAAGTGTATTATTTTGATAATGTTCTTCTATTGAATGCGGTATATTCTTGGGTTGAACGGAAGGATTCATCATACGCTAAATTAGACATTTGAAAATTGTGAAACTATGCAACAATAAATGCACGAATTCAATCAAATCATTTTATTAAATATTTCATGTACAATACCTATACTGTTTTGAGAATATGCCTGGTTGGTAATCCTTGTACAAATATTAGCGTATAAGGTAAAGAGCAGGAGTTATCTCATTAGGGTGGATAATATTTAATATACAGCGGAGTGTCTGGCGGTTTGAAAAGAGGTGGTTTTTGAATATTCATCGTGGAAACCTTTGGCAGGATAAATAGATCTTGGGTGGGAAATCAAGTACCTCAAATGTAGTTAAGGTTGTATAGCTACACATAACCAAATATAGAGAAGGTTCTTCTGTTCAAGCAAAGCGTGAAGCGACACTAATATTCTGAAGCCTCTTTCAAAAGACGTCTTTCCAGACACCAAGGGAATCTTAAACGACCTAAAAAGGACACATTCAAGAGTACATATATTTCAAATTTGAATCACATGTAAAATATTTTATTGTGATTTTTACAAAACAATAGGTGTAGGTATTATATAAATCGTTTTAAGGGTAACTAACAATCCATTTACAAGACAATACAATAAACAACAAAAACAAACTAATAAAAAAACATTTGTTTATGTATGTTTCAAAAAGATTGTTCACCAATTATCAGAATAAAATAATAACTAGCAAATGAAATGAACATAATAATATATGTAAGTAATGATAATTTATTTATTATAGAATTCGGTTGATGAATTTAGGTTCACATTAATCAAAAACAATAAAAAGCCAGGATGGAATGCTTTTTTTTGAAAATATGTGCAATAAATGAGTCAGTAACACATAAACGCATATCTACAAAAAAATCTGTTTTTTAGATTTTATATATCGTGTATGTAGTTTTAGTCGTTATTCTATACTATCGATAAGAAAAACCATATTTAAATATAATATATAATAAGCTTATTTAAAAAGCTTTTGTGTAAAAAATTTCACAAATTTTATTGATTTCATGAAACTATATAATAAAAACTAATGTGACATAATATTAATGAATGTACATACGCATTGAATGAATGTCAAATTCATATCTCTGCACCAAATTATTTAGTCATTTATATTTATTCTTTTCTCTTATTATTAACAGAATAATACAAGAAGCCCTTGATGAAATGACAAGTTTAGTAACAAAAACAAAATAAATATTTTTTTTATATACAATTTCCTTATTCAATATAATTTACATACAATGTTTTGATACATTATGATTAGATGTTACAATATTATGTTTAGAGACTAAGTCTTTTACTTATTTTAATACGGAGTACAATCAATTGGTAATTAAAATAATTAATAAGTCATAACATAATTTATGGAAAAAAAATACAAAAACCCACTTGTAGAACTACTATAATATATATATATATATATATATATATATATATATATATATATATATATATATATATACATAATAAATAATAATAATAATAATAAAATAAACTTATAATTACAAAACATATACTTACTACTATATGAATAAAACAAAAATATTGTGAAACACGAATATAGTAAAATCATTGATGACTGTGGAGACAGACAAAATCAAATGTGTTTTTGAAAAAAGTTAGGTTAAAGAAATTTTATGAAATGTCTCTTAAACATTTCAATGGTAATTTAAAGTTTCGCGAGTGGAGATAACATAATTTATGGGAGATAATACAAAAACCCACTTGTAGAACTACTTAAATGTATATAATATATAATAATCATAATAAAAAAATAACTTAATAGTATACCAATAAAACAAAAATATTGTGAAACAAAAATATAGTAACAGACATTCATATAAATAATTAAAAATAGGTTTTTGAATTTGTATTATTTTTAATGCGCTTATGAAATATGAGATAATATTGTAGTCTTTTTAGTACACCCGATGCAAAATAGAAATCTGCCATCGATGGTTCTGTGAATAATTAAATCAACGAATTGAGGAACTCCGTCGCTACGGCTTCACGATGCTACGCCGATTAGACTACGGCGCTACGATACTACGTCGTAGGCGGGCGATCCTCGAGCCGTGAAGCGAAGTTTTCGTCACGGTTAAGTGGGCCACGAAATTCGGGTTTCCAGAGCCACGGTCAGCGACTAGCAGAATGTGCTCTCATGCGCTGATCATGGAGCCGCTCTTGCGAACTAACCTTTGCTATATAAGGAGAGCCTGGATCCTTCCCTGGACTCAGTTATATCGTCTTCATCACTCAGGATACTCATTGCCGCTGCTCATTATCACCAACAACAAGGTAAATCAATATATATCGTGACGCACTACTCCCTTTCGGGGTTAGCCCGGTCTGTTGCTGCACTCAGATTTATAAATTCACAATCCTTCTCCATTCATTCCTGTTCTTGCTTCCTCTAGATTCATTATTCTATTCATACATCTTCTTTTATTCTTGGTGATCCTAACTGCTTTCTTCTTAAGAGCAGCACCAACCACATCCATCCACGTCTTCTCCGGTCTTTCTTTTCCTCTCTTTCCGTTAATCTCGCCCACATAAATTACCTTAGTCAGTCTTTCATCACTCATTCTCTCGACGTGTCCAAACCATCTCAGAAGGTTCTTCTCCTGAAGATGTAACATGATTCCTTCACTCCACATTCACTCTATCATATCTGGTCTTTACACACATGCTGCGTAAGTAATCCATGTCCACCGCGTTGATTCTGCTTTCATGCTTTGCCTGACATACCGATAAATCAATCAAGGTAAATCAATAACCAGTACATTGTCTACATTGCAACACATATGGCAGTAAGCATCCTCATTGATAGACATGTACCTTCCAACATAACCAAGCTATAATTAAAATAGCTTTAGAGGTTCCAATGATATTTATTACCATGTTTGTGACACATACGATATACATATAGAGATACGCAGGTTTGAGTTGATTTGGAGGAGCCATTATTTGCACGTCCCATACATCGTACATTTTAGTTACGGGGGAATGAACGTTGACATCTAGCGAGCAATAAGCGAGACTCCACTGACTTTATACCTTATATTATTATATTAAAATATATATATATTTCATAAGTCTGCATGTATACATACAACGACCTGGCTGCCATGGCATGGGTTAACTGCATTAAATTTGCTTAACAATGAAGAGATATAATCCGAACTTCGGCCACTTTCACAATGAACTATGAAATATCTCCATATAGCTCGTACACTATGGCATTATTATACAAAAGAGACTATTATAGCATTGTCTAGCTCATTATATATTCACTTTGATTTTATAATAGTTTTTCTATAATAATTTCAGTGCAACTCTATTGAAAATGAAGGGCGTATTTTTTCCGGTGTATCGTAAATTAACGAGCTGTTTCCTGTACATTCTATTTCCACCCTCGATCTTACTCTCAGAATATCCGTCCTTATTTTCATCCCAATTATCACAAATCGATATAAAAGATTAATATCATGTAAAATATCTATTTATTTCCATATAAATGCGCTAAGGCTTAAAAGAAAAATGAAAAGTACATATATACACATAATAGTATTAAAAAAAAAATTTAATGTATATAAAATAATATTAAGTAAGGTGTAGGAGGAAGGAATATAAGGTCGCTCCCAAATAAGCCATGTATATGGCAGAATTGGTGGAAAAGAGTTCAGTTAGGTGCCCGAATTCGTCGCTAATTCGTTGCAGCCATTTATATTATTTTTATTTACTTACGCCCCGAATAGTTTTTATTTTAGGGAGGGTTTTTTTATATACAAAAACATATTAATTGTCTGTTGGTGATCTTAACGAATACTAGTTACACAGGTCACCGACTTAATAATCAGAATTTACCTTACAATACAGAAAATCAGAGTAAGCCTGGACCAAGACGATCGATCGGGGTTCTATTAATATTATTCTCGATCTCCCAGTCGTAATAATCGATCAAATCAATTTAAAATTTGACAAAATTGACCCATGACCACAATATTTGTAGCCACGCTTGTTATCCTCTGAGATATTACGTTGGCCAAATTATATATTTAAATTATAGGCATCTAAACAACCCTTGTAGTAGAGTAAAAGACTATCTATACATTTATGTTATTAAGACAATAACTAATTGACAGTTTTCAAGAAGAAAAGAGCTTGTAAAAAGTTGAATGTATTATGAAAATAATTAGTTTGGTTTTCGTTTTAATACACATGCGTTTTTGTATAATCGATAGTATCGATGATCGTGAAACTGGTTACTTAACAAAAAAATGTTGTATATAAATTATATAAACTTGGGGTGTAAATAATGGATCGAGCTTGGAGATATTGGTGTTTTTTATGAGTGATATTCCATTTTAAGAGGTTTCCTTTGTAGTAGTTAGTGGTAGAGAAGGGAGACGTACAAGAATTATTATGAAGAGAGAAGAGGGAGGCTTTTAAATCACAGCGCCGGCGTTTTGCGAAAACTATTCCCGCAATTTTGCATAATGGAAACGGAAACGGCCTCGCCTCGCGTGTTTTCCCCATAAATCTGCCGTGGTTTCGAACAAAAAGGGTAAAAAAATAAGGCACCGGGAGAAAAAGTCCGTAGTACCCTCAGGGTGAAAAGGAGGAGGAGCAGAGCACAGAGGGTGAGCAGTCGAGATTATCAGACTGGGGTCACCCCATCCTTTCACAAGACATCTTAACCCCTTAAATACATTATCTATTTAATTTCTCAAATATATTATCATAATTATTTATCAATCAGAATGATACAACAACATATTCATACTAACAATAGGAAAAAATATCATTTTCCGTACACCAAAACGAACAAAAACACCCCTTTCTTCAAGAATTAAGTTATAAAATAATTGAAGACCTCGGCAAAAACATTAGATGTCATAAGAATGAAATGTTTTAAGACAGACTAAAAATATCATTATCTTGATTGTATTGAATGAAATGTTTGGTGTATTTTCATGGGTTATTTTTTTGCCAGGTTCTTCAATAGAATTTTAACCTTCAGTTTTTCACACAGAATAAATTAGATTAGAATAAATTATCATACTAATAATTGGACTACAGATGAATAAATTTACCAAAAACGCTATATGATATATTATTTTTACGGTGTGTCTAATTAACACTGTTAGCTATCTAAAATTTGGTATAATATCGAGGGTATACTGCCAAATTCCAAAATGTCATATTTTGACGATTTTTTGACGAATTTATCTACTGCCAAAATGCACTTATTCGTATCATCAATATTTTGGGAGAAAAAAAAAGTTAAGTTGTTTTGGTAGTAAATATAGAGGTATTTTTTATTATTGTGTTATATTTGGGAAGATAAAAGAAGTCATTGACTTGTACACATTGTAAATTATTCAAATATTTATTGTAAATTTATACTTCTGTTAAGACTGATTTTTTTTTCACTTATTCACCATTATCTGAAAACTATGAAATATGGCATTTTGGCAGTATACCCTCGATAAGCTGTTACAAAACTTTTAAACAAAGAGTAAAATTATTACATCCTAAGATTTACGGTTATAATATCAGCAAAATTTTCACACACAAAATATATTCACCACCGAATAATTGATTTCTTTCATAATGGACACAATACAAGTGTGTTGTATTGAATGTGTCTCGATTGGGGGATGAATAATTGTTGACGGGGTGCCAAAATAAATACTATTTATAATAATGAGAAAGTGGGCGTGTTTCAGTATGAGAACTAGAAAGTACAATCGTGTGAAGAAATAATAATGAGTTATGGTTACCAGGTTACAACCCTCATACTATTCAATACTGTAATTAATGGGAGGAGAAGTCATTCAAAAAAAATCTCACACCGCATGTGGTGGTATTATTGCCAACAAACGTCAATCAAATTCAAAATATGATAATAAATTTAACAGAAATTTGCAGTAAGGGGGTTGAAAATGTGTAATGTAGGCTGTGGCGTCGCCGGGACGCGTAAATGTGTATCCTTCGAAAATTGATTTAGGATACTTTTCACCCACTATCTACTATGAAGAATTGATAAATTATAGCTTGGATATTAGGCGGTTTTGTTGTTTATTTATTTTAGTTGTAAAATAGTGCATCA
This sequence comes from Agraylea sexmaculata, assembly GCA_022606485.1. Lineage (NCBI taxonomy): Eukaryota > Metazoa > Arthropoda > Insecta > Trichoptera > Hydroptilidae > Agraylea > Agraylea sexmaculata. Next base: position 9,824 of record JAGTTH010002650.1, read on the forward strand.
GGAGGCTTGAATTTAAAACATCAGGTATTCCATACACCAAGAGAGGGTCCATTAAGTGTAGTGGCATTGCGACGGAGAGTTCGGCCATCCGGAATATTCAACCACCGTTCCTCTGTCCTCTTTTTTACAACTAAAAGCACTGATTCTGAATTTCACAAATCCAAATTTTATATTTTTAATACACTCACAACGGAATGCAGACACACGAAATACAAAAATCACACCCCTCACATTATATTTTGACCCTGGAATCAATAATACATTATAATTTAAAAAAAATTACATACACATTATGAGTGATTATTATTATCGAAAAACAGCCGATTAGAATACACCTTTCAAAACATTTATATATCAAGATAATTATATTTTTAATCTCCCTTGAAAATTTTTATTGCGGTTTTTCCGCAAAGATCTTCAATTATTATCTATTTTTGGCTTAAAATTCTTACGACTTACGATTATTATTAATATAAAATTAATACCCTTCTTGTGTCTTGATTTAGGTTTAGTCTAATTTACTGGAATATTTAGATGATTATATGTAAATTGTAACTATGTGTATTTGTAAAAGAAAAACAAACCACATGCTTCAGATTGATTTTATAAAAAAAAACAAATTGTAAAGAAATCAGCCTATTAAAGAAAACAGTAATATTATAGAGAAAAATATACCTTAATATAATTTAACATTATATTAAAGTGTATTAAAGAGAAATAATTCTGAAGAAATGAATTAACTTCGATACACCAATCTATACACAAATCATCACAGGCATTTATTTTTTTCAGAATTATATATTTCGCTTTAATACACTTTAATATAATGTTAAAAGCATGTAAACTCTTTGATTGTGTCAACTGATTTCACAAAAATATTAAATGAATTTATATATAATTATTGGACGGGAACTGGAAACTGAAAAAAATTTCAGACTTGATTTATCAAATTATCACTAGTATCAGTATACAAGTTTTGTGAAGGGTGGCTTATTTTACATTTAATCTAGGTTTATATGCAATCAAATATACAGCATCTTATTAAAACCATCAAATTTTAGCTTAAATAAAAAAGAGGTTACTGAAAGCGTGTTTGTAATATTGAAGTGGCTCAGTAAAGTATAATAGTAATAGTAGTATGTTATTGCAGGAATGGCTGAAGATTTTACTCTGATTTATTTTCAGTTGGCCGATTTGCAGGGTGTTCACTCGACCATGATTACAAACCTAACCTATGCAATAACTAGGATGTTATTTTCAATGGAAACAAAGAAAATCACTTTGAATATATCTCGAAATATACAATTCAACGTGAACTAAAATCCTACCGAACGTCTAAAAACATTATTATAACACGTATTTTTAATTATCACTGTTCATGCCTCGAATGTTATCTTTTAATTATTAGATTTTTTTAAATAATTAGTATAAATAAACCAAAACACCCTTTAGTGTGGCGCATGTGTTCCAATCTCGACCACGGTACTCTATTTTGACTTTCATTCGTTGAAATGCGTTTTACATACTTAATATAATATAAAAGGGAGATATTTTGTATTCAAAGCTCGTTATTACCTTGTTTTTTAATAATCAAGTAATTTTTTTATATAGTATCCGATAGAGAATTAATTGATTGAGTTCTAAAACCCTTTATGGATATAAATTATAAAAGAAAAATAATTAATTTTATTTTTTAAATGCAATATGTGTCATTGATATACAAACATATTCCAAATAAGTAAGTCGAATAGTCAAATAAGGTCTCGTTAAAAGATAACTTATATTTTTCTAACCAAGTGTTCTCTTTATCTCTTCTAGACGTAATCGTGTATTTTATGTGAATAATATTAATGATTGTTTTCATTTTATTCATAAAAAACCATGAAATTGAGATCTAAATATGTATGTATATAAATAAAAAAATATTCCGCACTTTTAAAACGTCATTGTTACTTAAAAACAGTGATAGTACAGGAGAGCACTTTTAATGTTTTGAAAAATCATTTCTGAGATATTAACAAATCATGTTTAAAATTTAGGGCTTTTTGCTAAGCCAATATGCAAAAAAATAATCCATTCAATGATTTCAAAAGAGGTAAAAACAAAAATATATTTTTTTTGAAATAACACGTTGTCTAATATTTTAAAATAAAAATTAAATACACGTTTTTATTTATCTCTCACTTTTATTTGAAGATACATAAACTCTTTGATGTTTATGTTCATAAAGATCACATTAAATCACTATAATTTATATATTTTTGGGATGTACAACATTTTTTTCCGAAATTGTATCAAAATCTCAATTTTGCAAAAATATGGGCAAACAGTTGTCCGCCAACCCATCGATCTGATTTATCTACAGACGATCAAATCAATAAATAAATTTAATGCTCACATAAATGGCAGTTAATTGTGTATTGATTTCATTATCCAAAATTTCACTGTGTAAGATTTTAATTGAAATTATGAATTGCAATTATCATTGACCTGAATATTATTTGGAAGGGAGCAAACAGCTCATATGTAGAATCAGGGTGGCTTGTCACAGTATTATACATCAAATGGATGTAGCATTGCCATATATTATGTATTCATGTAAGAGTTGGCTCGACAGTGTTTACGGTACTGTTAACCCAGGTTCGAATCTCGTTGCTTCTGCCACAGACACAGAACCAAGTCTATGAGATGCTCCGTTGGATTTTGCACGAACTGACATCGAACTACTTTATTTGAATCTCACTATATTCATAAATATACTATTTTAACATATTCAAATAATTTTCAACAAGCGAAAATATTGTACTAATTATTATATATTATTAATTATGTAACACCCCGAAGGGATTTTCAGAAGATAATTTTTGGCTTTTAGATAGCATTGTGTTAATTTATCTACTATATTACATTTCTCATTATCTATTTAACTATAACAGTTACACAGGCTTTGATCACCTTAATATTTACCTTTTAATCCAGCAAATGAGTACACCTGGATAAAAATCATTGATCGGGATTTTAGCAATAATTATGCCCGATTTTTAAGTAAGTAATTTTTTTTAATTTGAACACATAACAACTGTATTTGTAGTTAGGCGTTTTTCCATTAAGCTATTTATATCGCTGTTATTACTATTAAGTATAGATTTTGTAATATATTAATTAGTCTTTTATTAATTTTTGGCAGAAAAATTAAATAATAAATCAACTAGCATATTACGAAATGATGAATGAGTTTAACCGAATTCGATTTAAACCGAGTCTACGTAATTAAGTTTAACTATAAGTTTGTGCCCAAAATATGTTATTAATAATCTTTATAATTTGTAAAAGTCAAAAAATAAACATTTTTCATCTCCTAGCTTTTAAGTGATTCTTAACGTCACCATACAAAAAATATTATATAAATTCCTTTGGGGTGATAACATTAACTTAATTTGTTAATAAGTTGGGCTTAAGTTTTAAGAGAGAGTCAAAATGACTTGACATAATATCTTCACTGAAGCATAAATTGCGTGTATTGCAATGACTGCTATACATTAATCAATATATTATATAATAATAATGGACATTAGCCATTGAACTATGCGGTGATTGATGATTCAAGAGGGTTCTCTACAACAAATTAAGCGGACACGCTTTATTTTGCCACTTTTGTCATACAATATGCACATACTGATCGATGTCCACATTACAAATCAAGTGTAAAACTGATATAAATAGCGCATATAAAATATTATATTCGATAGAGGTTGGCTATTTTCATGTTTAATAATAACACGGCATACAGAGAATAAAAGCAATTTGCTTTTGGTCCGTCCGTTACGAGTTAGTGTTAGTGAATTTTAATTTTAATAAGCGCAGAGGTTCTGTTAATGAAATTAGCTTGACGCTCTTCTGTTGTTTTAGTCTGTGAGTTTTGAATTTTATTGTTGGCACAAAGGTCCCCAAAATATGCCAAAGGAGAAACGGACTTTGACACTGTATATTTTAAAATATAATTAACAGCAAAAGGCCAAGCGAAAATATTATGCAAAGCCAAACCGCCAACGATATAAACTGTGGAATTGTATTTGAATATATGTGAAAGATTTTAATTATTTTGAAATAATGTTTTCTTTGATTTGGATTTAATCTGGTTAAAAACTATGCATTTTTAGTGGATAGTAATAAAATAACAACGATGACTTTTTAAAATATATTATATTTATTAATCTCATAATGAATAAATATGAAGGGTTCCCATTTATTATGAATCAATGATTAAAAAAGTATCTTAAATTATACGCAAGGTACATTTTATATTAAATTACACAAATTCCTGATTGATTTACAAAGTATCGAGTTGTGTATAGAATAACAAATGGGGCTAAATTATCATACAGTTCATCCATTTTCATTTTAAATTAATGTGGATAATTTTCATAGATGTAACTCTCAATTTCCTCTTTAATGTTTAAGTGATTGTTTACCCTCTTTGTTATTTTAAACTGTATAATTTCTATTATTTTAATTACTCTTTGCTTGAATTTTATGACAGATTTCAAATAATCCAATGCGTAAAAAAAACACACTAATCATATTTAATAGTTTAAGCATTAAAGGGTACACAAAGACAAAATGGTTAATAACCCCAGACGATGTGTATTGTTTCATGAAAATTATAACATATGCGTAACTTTTATTTTTAAAATTCAGGAAATTAGTATTTTTATATTCAAAAGGAGTGTTTGACATGTTTGCGTACGGAATGTATCTCGGGCAAAGAGGGAAACTCTCAAAAAGAACTAGTTACGAAGTGTACACCTTTTTGTGAAGGTGAACTGAATTTCGCGAGTGGCACAGTACACAATCGAGGGTCTACGCCCTACAGTGAAGCGGCCGTATGCTCTGTACTACGGCGTAGCATCTGAGTATACGGCGGCGTAGCATGTATGAGAGAGGGAAATTTCATTCGTAACCGGGAGCGTGGAAGCCTTTCCAAACCACCGCATTGCATTGGATTGCATGGGGAATGCCTATGCTTTTATGTGCTGCATTGTCGACTACATGCAAATCTCCTGCAACCGATTGAAATTTCAAACATACCATTCTCTATCTACAACACATATCGAAGATTGCATACCGAATACTGAATTAACGTCAAATTCAATTTTTGATGAATAAGTTTCCGCAAAGAAAAAAGAACTTGAATAACCCAACTTACCTGCAAGAATATAGATCTTAAATTACATCCAGACTAGTGTCTGATGAGGAAAAGCGTTTATAACAAGCGTGATAGCTCAGGGGTTCAAATTCCACACATATCATTTTTTTATTAATTGATTTTATCGGTTACTACAACTGAGAGATCGGAAATAATATTAATAAAATCCCAATCGATCGTCTTAATCCAGATATACTCTGATTTCCTGTATTGTAAGGTTAATACTGATTATTAAGTCGGTGACCTGTGTAACTAGTAATATTTAATATCACAAAAAAACTATTAACACGTTGTTGTGTCTAAAAAATTCTCTCAAAAAAAGCTCTATCAGAGATGTATGTTCTCTGGTATTCCAGGCAACTGTTTTTTCTTAATAATAATAAATATATATATATATTTTTTGTAAATTGGATGGTATATCTAGATGATATGTAAGGGAATGGCGCATTAACCTTGATGGGTTCAGAATAGTACATACAACCATATTTTCCTAGGCTTTATTTTTTATTCAAAGTTTGCTCATTAATTTTTGTATAAAAAAAGTTTACCTTCAGAGTGGTTCAGTATTTTTTTCTAATTAATTAGTTTTATGCTGCACCACAATCAAAACCTTGCGGTAGCTTTTATATAGATATTTTTTATTTTTATTTATTTTCCCCTTTTAATGATATAGTGTATGTGACTATGTGTTATGAATGGTAGCATATTTGATAGTAGATGATGATAAATGGACACACAGTCGCCTCAGTCATCAATATACTGAACACATACGAGTATGTCGATCGCAATCTCTAGATTGCTTCGCCATAGTGACCAACGGAATATTAAAGATTTTATATTCTTCTACATTTTTATTATAATATTAAAACCATGTGTTAATTTGCAAAGTAATACTCATATACCTACAGGTTTTAAATGCGTTTTTGTGGAGAAGGTTGCTCTTTTTCATTCATATGAAAAATATCAAAAACTACACGATAGTGTGGATAAGTGATCTTTTACAAAATTAACTTTTCTTTGTATTTTAATATATTACAATTCTTTATTATGCATGCATGTTTTTACAAAAATTGATAGAACAATACATCTTTGGAAATAGTCTTAGGTGTACAGAGTGTATAAATCTTTTTACCTATAACTAACATGAGAATGTTTTATTTAAATTTGACATGAATAATAGTATTTAATTATAGAAAGAATGGAAAAAAATTAAAACCCATTTACAAATAGTAACACTAATAAATAATAAAAACAATAAAAGCAATATTATTAAAACCAAATTTGAGTTGAGTGGATTATTAGAAATATATACTTTATTTTTAAAAATAATATTAGTTTTGGTATTTGTATTTAAAGGAGAATTACCAATGTTATTGTATCCTACAAGACTAGAACAAAGAAGACAAGACTTAAAATATTTTAAAAAAGCTAAAATCCACTAAGAAAATATTTATAAAAAATACTTTTTTATAGATTTCATAGTGATAATCTTAACGAAAACTTGGTTATTATTATTTTACGAAATATTTATAATTTTTAAATATTACAAACGTATCAAAAATTTACTAAATATTTGTTTTCTGTCCTATTAGAGCAAATATCAACGGTCGTGATTGGTCACAACGCAAACATATAATATAATTTGTAGTAAGTTGGGTCGCCTTTGCGGACGTCTACATTTTCTCATTTGCTCTACAATCATAAAAAACTAATAATAAAAATATCCAACAAATTAACTTTAAGATAATTATTTAAGATTATAAATATTTTTTTCAATTTCACGATATTCAAATAGTACGTTTTTTAATATGATGTGTGTTTGAAGGGTGTTGTGGTCTTGTTAGTGGAGCACTGAAGAGTCCAATTATAAAATGTGGTCAGTCTAAATACAAAGGCCCAGGTTATGATAGGTTAGTGCGTGTCTAATATAATAAGCATAACATAACATAACATAACAGGATACAGGATTGTAGCAGGGAATATTGTAGGAGTAGGAGGAGTAGGCAGTTTGTCCATTGCAGCGTTAATAATCAACTACTGGACCTAACACAACGCCATTTCAGGGCATGTTCATATTATCATCAACCTATCATCATATATTTCAAAATAAAACTTTTTGAAAGAATAGTTATTTATCAACCGAAGTACATATTAAGAATTTTGTGTTTACCCAAAATTTTAAGACTTTCATCAGCTGCATAGACAATTTTACGTAATATGTCTTAAGACAATCAAATGAGTCATATCAATATATTTATTTTATTTATATAAATCAAAGAATGACTATTATTTTTTCTCAAATACATCACACATTCGTTCGTACCTATTAAAATATTGTAAATTTATCTAATTGTCAATCAATTTTGAAGTTGTTAAATAGTGATTGCAAAAAAGATATACACGTGTACGTATTTTTATTTTTTATCCATTATTTTATTGGGAGATTTTGATTCTAAACCCCTCAATTGTTCTACAAAGAGCCACTCTGACTAAAAAAATGAATATGTTTTTTTCAATTATTATGCATTATATGTATAATAATTACTGCCATACGTAAACCTATTGATTTTTTTTGTAAATGCCAAAGACTAAATAAATGAATCATGTGATATACTGAAAATATTTAAAAAAATGAATTATACTAAAGTAATATCTCAGGGGATAATATCAATACAAATACTAAAGATATGGGTTCAAATCCATCTCAAGGAAAAAATATGATTTGATCGGTTATTACAGCAGAGAGATCTGGAATAATATTAATAAAATCCCGAACGATCCAGATTTATAACTAGTAATAATTGCATGGCGATTTTAATTAGTAAGTGAATTATTCTTAGTTGCATAGTTAAAATAACTGGTAGAATATATTCTCAAATTATTGATACAAGCAGGATAAGGCGCGTGGGTAAAAATACTGTGGCCACGGGTTCAAATCCCACTCACGTCAAAAATGATTATTATTACGACTTGGAGATCGGGAATAATATTGATAAAATCTCGATCGTTCGCCTTGATCCAGGTTTACTCTGATTTCCTGTATTGAATGGTAAATACTGATTATTCACCCCCAGCATCAGATATTCACCTTGACCCACCCTTCTTCTATATAGATATGTGTGTATTTGTCTTTTGTAAATACCATAAAACATTTTCAAACAGCTGAATTGGATCAGATTGAACCCGTTATCGTATTTTGAAGTAATGTACAGACTATTAGTTTATTGTAACCAAAATTATAATTTCACTATGTATACAATATATGTGAATTTATATAAAAAAAAAACAATTAATCCGATGGTCTAGAGCGTAGAGATTTTTTTCTTATTATTATTTCATTTTTATAACCAGCGTAATACCTCAGGGGTCCACAGTGCTGTAAAAAACCTTATGCTTTCTAATGATCCAGTGATACTGGAATCCGACTCCTAGTATTTCAATATTTAATTTAATAATAAATTAATATATATTTAGTACAGTAATAATTGAATATCCCTGTTAGATACCCTTTAGACTAGCAATGCTGAGGCACGTTATAATGCATGCAGGCCATATGTCAACTCATGCGTTATCAATGTATGATACATACATACATACAAGGCATACATTATCATCACTACTAGCATGTACTATCATATATGTATGTATGTATGTGTTACCCCCTGTTATGACAATGTATCATAATACAATCAGTTTGCACCTCAGACGGAACCTACCAAATTATGGATTGACTGCAATATGCTAATTCTATGTGTTGCATGTTAAACGGACGTGTTCCCTTGAAACTGTGCTAATACATACAAACATATACACAAAACTCAATTAAGATGATTATATCAATATAAATATCATACGCATAAAACTAGAAATTAATTATACACTTATGAAGGGGGGGAAGCCTTGTTTTCGTAGTGGATTGTACTGGAATTTGATACAAAGCTGGAAAAAAGCACATGATTAAGTATCAATCAATTTTTTATTCTAGTCACAATATCACCATATTTTATCTGACTATATTTTAAATATATTCTTTATTATTTAAATTAAACGAGCAATTAGTTCATAAAAATTGCAGTGATTGTTAAAAAAATCCACCAACTACAATTTAAAGATATATTTTATGTTGGATAGAGCTTAGATTCAAAATTGGTCATGTTTAATTTTTAGATTTGTTTGTGTATAATTTGCGTAAATGCAAAATAACAGAAAATATGTACTTTATTGACAAGAATTAAGATTATTGTATAAGTTTTAAGATTATTGACAAGAAAAAAAGTGATTTATTCAATATTATTGCACTTTTATAAGTAGATATTGAGCCCGGTTATTAAATTAATACAATTTGTATCACTACTGTACCATTTAAAAAAATATATAGCTTTACAAAAAATATAAGAATAGTTCTGTACATTGTATCTACTTTTTAACCAATTTAACTCCTGGTTCAATTCCATTAGTTTGTAATAAAATAATATTTTTGTTGTCTTAGAATGAGATTTTTTATTTTAAGCCTCAATGGGCGTTTAAATAATAAATTTATTTTATTATTTTAGATACACATTTTACGAAAATGAAATCAATAAACAGTTATTTGGAAGCAAATTTGTTCGGCATATTGGTTTATCGTTTGTTTGGTGTTATACAACCTAATGTGGTTGACCAGAAATTAAACACAATTCGAATCGATTGTATGAATAGCTTTTCAAATATTAATTTTCATCCCACAATACTGCATATTTCATATAAAACAATTCCAATCAATATCGATTTAAATGTCAATGTGTACAAAGTCTACTTTCAATGACAAAAGTACGGGCAAAGTTTAAGATGGGAAAGAAAGAAGGGTTAGCAATACGTCATGTTTCATCCCCCTAAGAATGGTGGCAAGAAGTCCACCCTGTCCCTCAACCCTGTTATGGCAAGTCTTGCGTCATAAAACATGCAAATGAGAACAGATTTACATGCAACCCTCTTTTCGGGGCTCAGCAACAAAATGGCTTTTGAAATGTTTCTTAAATTTCACTGCGGATAATTTTCCACATATTCATCCCCCCGAATTTTCCGCACAATAATATTATTAGTATCTTATCGTATCACAAACAATTCCTGTATGTTTATATTGAAAAATTAACATCTTTATTCAGTGAGCGTAATAATATTTGCAACAATAAGCTTAGCTTCATGGCATCTTTATACTTGTGTACGGATACAATTGAAGGGGATGGGGAATATAACAATGGCAAATGAAAGATCACACAACACCAAATGTCAGAGGGTAGGTAGGTGGATCCTAGTGGTAGTGGGCGTGTCTACAGTACGCTCCAGTGCTCATTGGCTGAGCTAGACACGCCCACCTCTGCTTATTCTTGCGTTATGTGATACTGTCGTCATCACTTACAACTGTCTATCTCTATGTAAACCAAATTAATATACAAACAACACATCATTCTATTAAATTCAGGCATTGTTAATCAACCCCTATCTACATCTGCTGTGAAAAATTTAAAACAGTGTTTGATGACAAGAATATTTTGGGGGTTGATTTGCTGATAGCAAAAATTGTTAGATTTACCGATGTATTAGCAGGCCATACAACTTAATATATAAATATCAATACGCTGGACCAAGTAAGCGAGTCTGAACGAGACAATTAGTGTTGTCTCTGCCTATATAACCTATATAAGTTTTTATTAGCTGAGAAAGAAATACCTCAAAAGCTATGCAAAAAAGGGTTTTGCAATAAATTATTCAAAAGTTACATAAAAATTATTAAAAATATAATAGTTTAACTTTCTAGTCATTTTTTTAAGTAAATGCATTTATACTTTAAATATTTGTCGTTTAGTTTATATTTAAAAACATACATACATTCCCTATACCTTTTTTTTATTTTAAACAATATTTTATACATAAGCTGTGGGTTTTTCTATTCCTTCAAAATAAAAAGTTTCTGTTTAATAATTTTAATTTAATCAGGAGAAAAGAAGCATGGCTACAAATACTGTGATCATGGGTTCAAATCCCACTCAAGTAAAGAATTTTTAAATTGATTTGATCGGTTATTACGACTGGGAGATCGGGAATAATACTTATAAAATCCCGGTCGATCGTCTCGATGCAGGTTTACTCTGATTTTCTGTATTGTAAGGTAAATACTGATTATTAAGTCGGTGACCTGTGTAACTAGTAATAGTTAAGATCACCGACAGACAATTAATTAACACGTTGTTGTGTATAAAAAACCCTCTCTTAAAACAAAAATTAAGCTCCTCGATGCGAAAATAAATAAATTAATAAAAAATATTATTTAAATTCCTGGTTATCTTAAGTATTAAATATAATACAGTGAGAAAAAGTGTGTTTGTTTCTTATGCATTTAATTGAGAGCAACATGGAAGCACAAAAAGAAAATCTAAAATTAATACATATTACCATTTCTTTATTATGCATAAGTTTTTACAATGATTGATTGAACAATACATCTTTGGAAATAGTCTTAGTTGTACAGAGTATATAAATCTTTTTACCTATAACTAACATGAGAATGTTTTATTTAAATTTGACATGAGTAATAGTATTGAATTATAGAAAGAATGGGAAAAAAATAAAAACCCATCACCCCACAAAATTTTCCATCGACGAATGATAAATTTTTAAGATGTTTAATGTGCATTCTTGTGGCAATAATTAAGAATTTAACGTTGTCGTGTATGTTTTTTTTTTAATTATATAATACTATTGCTGTAATCATTTCAATGACATCACTGGCAATGATTTTCATGCCAGTAGGTACATATTTGATCCTGAGCATATATTTTCATTGTATGTCTATATGTATGTATTTGATTGTTATTGAGGATCACTCTGGATTGATTAGTGATCAATTCCTGTTGCAGACAGATGAGCACGTGTCATTACACATGGATGATCAGCTCAGCTTCATGGAGCAAGTCTTCCATCACTGGACCTGGCACTTGTTATACACTCATTCATGCATTTACACATTCGATACATTATCGATACTATACGCACTTTTTTAATACAAAAAAATAATAAATACGGATTTTTATAATAGTTAAAAATCAATCATTTGAGTGTCCTCCTGGTATATATATATATATATATATATACATATCACCGACAGACGTTGTTGTGTCTAAAGACCTTCTAAAAAGCACCTCGACGCGTATATAAATAAAAAAATATTTTATAATTTTTTTATTAAATAAGAGTAAACGGTTCTCTGGAATACCAGAGAACCTACATCTCTATGTGAAGTTGTATAATAACATAATTCCTTATTCTAAGGGAAATTAGGTACCTACATATTTACATTTACAAAATATAGAATAATAATATGGAAAATAAACAAAAATAAAGTATACAAAGTGAAGTGTATGTAAAAAAGGTAAAAAACTTAATATGATCAAATTTAATTAAATAGTAGTCCTCAAAGGAAAAATTTAAAATCAGTGAGGGTGTTGTGAAAAATATCTACTTCAGGTAAGGAGTTATTATAAAAGGACATTGATCGTCTAAAGAATTTAATTTTTTATTATACGTTTATACGTTTTATTTGTAATATATTTAAGTTTCTTTTATCTTGTATCTTCTATAATTCTGACAAATGTCCATCATTGCCGAACCGTATTAGGTTTTTCCTGTAATATATATATATATATATATATAGCAGCAGCATAGTATATAGTTACATATATATATATATATATATATACATATACATATATATATATATATATATATAGAGTATATAATTATAATGTATGCATACTAGAAATTGTAATATATATATATATATATAGTATATATATATATATATATATATATATATATATATATATATATATATATATATATATTACAATTTCTATATTATGCATACATTTTTACAAATGAATTTTTTCATATGAAAATTGCCAAAACAGGATAGTGTGGATAAGTGATCTTTTACAAAATTATCCTTTCTTTGTATTTTAATTTATTACAATTCTTTATTGTGCATAAATTTTAACAATGATTGATAGAACAATGGAACAATTGGAAATAGACTTAGGTGTACAGAGTGTATAAATCTTTTTGCCTATAAATAAAATCAGAATGTTTTATTTAAATTTGACATGAATAATAGTATTTAATTATAGAAAGAATGTGGAAAAAAAATAAAACCCATTTACAAATATTAAGATTAATAAATAATAACAACAATATAAGCAATATTAACAAAACAATTACAAAATAGAATGCTTAAAAA
>JAGTTH010002653.1:0-44769 GCA_022606485.1 Agraylea sexmaculata
CCTGTCTAAAGACATCTTACTCGTCGTCTGTTGCCACATTGTCTTGAGGGTTGGTTGTCCAGTGACGACTCAATCCCGGCGTTGTGTTTAGGTTATAAGTGTTCAAGTGTTCATACTTGTTTTATCAAGTAAACACCATTGTCAGTCCTTGAATCTTGCTGGCAAGTCAAGTTGTCTATATTTTTGTAGACGTCTTGCGTAGTCTACGGTCAATAAGTCCCTCGCTAGTACGTTCGGGTGACTTTTTAATCTACTTTGGTACGTTTCGCTGAATTTTTTCAATTCTTCGCGTACTGTCATTGTTTTAGAGTCCTGTAATAGGACCCAGTTGAGTACATACCATGGAGCATTTAAAATTGCTCTCAGGGTCTTGTTTTGTAACCTGTCGATGCTGCTGATATGAGTATCCTTAGCTGTCCCCCACAGTTGACATCCATATGTCCAAATGGGTTTGATTATTGCTTTATACAGCAATAGCTTGTTTGTAAGTGTGAGTTTGGAATGTCTGCCAATCAACCAGTACATTTGTCTTTTTTTATGTTCCATTTGAAGTCTCTTTGTCTTAATGTGTTTTTGCCATGTTAGGCTTCTGTCAAGGTGTATACCGAGGTATTTAGCCGAGTCTACTTGTGGAATATTTTTCCCACCAATTTTCACTGGTGGACATGTCTGTTTTTTGTTTGTGAATGTCACGTGTGTCGATTTGGTTTGATTTACTTTAATTCTCCATGCTTCAAGCCATTTCTGTATTGCGTCAAGGTGTTTCTGGAGGAATTGTGAGGCAGCTGTTGGATCTTTGTCCGAAGCGAGTATGACGGTATCGTCAGCGTATGTAGCCAGTGTTGTGTTGTCGGTTTTTGGGAGATCGTTTGTATATATTAGATACAGTACAGGACCTAGTACACTCCCTTGCGGTACTCCAGATCTTATGGTATTAAGATTTGAAGTTTCGTTGTCATATTTAACAAAAAACTGTCTATCGTTCAAGTACGATTTGATAATATCATACATGTTTTTGGGCAGTTTTCCTTTGATTTTATAAAGCAGGCCTGGGTGCCAGACTTTGTCAAAAGCTTGACTGATATCTAAGAATGCTGCTGAACAGTAGTTTTTTCTTGTATGGAGCGATCTATGATCGTCACAACTCGATGAACTTGTTCAATTGTCGAGTGCGCTTCTCTGAAACCGAATTGATGATCAGGGATCATGTGTTCTTGAAAAAGTATTGGTTTCATGTTGCGCAGTAGAATTTTTTCAAATATTTTGGAAAATATTGGCAGGAGGCTTATCGGTCGATATGAAGTGACTTCTTCGGGTGGTTTACCTGGTTTAGGTAGCATAATAATTTTTGCTATTTTCCACTGTCTAGGGAAGCTACCCATTCTAAGTATCGCGTTAAATATTATGGTTAGAAATCTTAATCCGATATCTGGCAAGTCTTTGATTATCTTCCCGGTAATCATGTCATGTCCTGGCGCTTTTTTTGCGCGTACTTCATATTTTATAACATGCTTGACGCATTGAAGTCCAATTTTGACATAATAGTTTTCTTTATGTTCCGTACTATCTAATAAATTATGAATGTGACTTTCTTCTTCAGAGGAACACATCCTTTCCGCTGGTGTAAATACTTCCTTGAGATGTTTCGCAAACTCGTTTGATTTCTCTCTTGTAGTTTTTGCCCATTTATCGTCAGCCGTTTTGATGGGCGGTATGGATATTTAGGGCCGTTTTAGTTTTTTTGTAGCTTTCCATAGAGAATAATCTGTAGCGTCAGTTGCTGTAAGACCTTCCAGATAGGATTGAATCCCTTTATTTTTCCATTCACATAGGATATTTTTAATATCTCTTATTGCTTCGTTCAGTTTTCTCTTGAGTTCCTTGCTTCGAGTATTTTGCCATTCTTTACGAATGCGTCTTTTTTTCATGTATTTTTTCCTGAATCCAGCGGGGAAAATCATCTGTTGGGTGTGGTTTTTTTGACATATTGGGCGTGGCTTTTTTCACTGCGGAATGAATTTGATTTTGAAAGTGAATAACTGCGGTGTTAAGTTGGTCTTCTGTTTTCAATGGTATATCACATTTCAAATTTTCATTTAAGATATGTCTAAAATATTCCCAATATGTGTGACGGTTACCGAGTGTAAATTTACTGGGTTTGATAATTGGTTGTAGCAAGCTGTATTTAATAATAACAGGTGAGTGATCTGATGACAGATCGAGGCAAGATTCTGCGCTCAGTCTTTCGATTGAAATTCCTTTCACTACGCAGAAGTCTATGAGGTCCGGTGTTTTTCTTCTATCTGTAGGCCAATATGTTGGTTCGCCAGTCGATAGATGAGTCAACTTGTTGTTTGCCATACTTTTATACAGTTCTCTCCCCCTGGGTGTGGCCAGTCTAGACCCCCATTGTTGGTGTTTGGCATTGAAGTCCCCACCTGCGATGAATTTATCCGCTTCAAGTGTTCTGAAGTAATCGTCAAAATGTTCTCGTTTAATCGAGTGTTTGGGTGGGCAGTAAATAGCCGATATATATACATAATTAATTGTATCTCCGACAGCAATTGTGGTTGCTTGGAGAAAGTCTCGATCATATTTTTCAGTGAGATGATGTTTCACAGTGTTTTTAATTATCACCGCTGTTCCGCCATGCGCAGTTCCATCGGGGTGATTCGTCGTATATATAGTATACATGGGAATTTTTATGTAGCTTTTTCGGTAAAGTGTGTTTCCGATATAAGCATTATGTCAATGTTTTTTTCTTTTAAAAATAATTTTATTTCTTGGCTATGTTGTCCAAGACCGTTGGCGTTCAAAAGACATATTTTTAATAATGGAATCATTTTTTATTTAGGACAAGAGCTGCCATGATCTGTGTCATGTTGTCCATAGTTTTCATGACAAGTTCAATGAGTTTGTCCATTTTAATTATTAAATTATTTATAATATTGTCTTGTGGTTTTTCGGGAGTTGGCTCGATATTTTTGGTGGCTTGAGCATACGACTTTGGTATGTCATTGGTTTTGAAAGTTGTAGTGTTAGTCAAGTTGTTTGTCTGTTTTGAAATTATTTTCTTTCTTAATACGAGGAATTGGCTTGTTTGTACCTTTTTGCGTGTTTCGCAACCTTTATAATTTGCCGGGTGATTCCCGTTGCAGTTGACACACTTCACATTGTTGTCTCTTGTTGTTCTGTTGCAATCAGTTGTTGCGTGCTCACCTGCGCACTTTACGCAACGCGGAGTCCTGTTGCAATATTTCGCGGTGTGTCCGTATCTTTGACACTTTTTACATTGTATGACCTCTTTTTGAGGTCTTGGTGGCTCGATTACGACTTTACACCTAAGTATGGTGTCAATTTTGAAAATTTCTTTGTTATTTTCTTTTTGTCTCAATTCGCAAAGAAACATAGGCAGTGGGGTTTTGTTTGTTTTTTGCAACATGTTTGTTATTCTGATAACATCATGGCCGTGACTTGCGAGCTCTTCGCTTATTTCGGCGATATCTGCCGTGTGGTGAAGGTTTTTTATTATAGCCTTATATGATCAGCTTTCTTTCGTCTGATACGAATGAAACTCGGTATCTCTATTTTTTAAACCTGTGATTACAGGTATATATTTTTCAGACTTAGTGATCTGTATTTTAACTTGGGTTTTACCCAGCTGTTTAATGTAGTATGCTCCTTGAGCTACTTGCTCTAAGAAGTCTGTCAGTGGTTTGATGTTCTCTACTGCGTGCACAAATATAGGTGGTGGCTTTGGCGTATTTTTGCCAATCGCTTGCTCCTCTTGTTTGTCTTCTAATTGTTGAAAGCGATTTGCTGTTGGCACAGCAAGCCAGCTCTTATTTGGGCATGCCTGTTTGGCTTTACTGGCAGTCTCCGGACTGGATATTCTCTTTGTTTTTGTCGGGGCTTTGATCCAAGAATCTAGCGTATTTGTAGTCGATGCGGCAACAGGACATTGATGATCCAGTTCCATTGTCTTGTATATAGTGTGGAGAAATTACAGTGTAATATAAATGAACAGTATGATACCGGACAGGAGAAATCGGAGCAAGACCGGTTTGGTGGTTGTGTCACTTGTGCACTCGTCACTTTCGAACTTGCGACACCATGCGGGAGCACTTTACTATACGTCTTTACTCAACGGTGGTATACACGCAACTGTAATGTAATTTAAACTATAAATAAAACAGTGTACACATTTTAATATAAATTTATTAAAGTCTCTATTATTTTCAATTTTATTATATTCTAATTTTTATATGTAAAATTGTGCTTTTTATGTGTAAACATATTGTGCTTTTCAATAATGCTTATTCTATTGCCCAAATTTTCGCATGAATAGAGAAGTGTGTAAGAATAGAAATAAATGTAGAAACATTATCAACCCATAAAGTATCGCAATGGATCGGGTCAAACTGAAAAAAATATTATGGATATTGCGATTAAGAAAATATATATAAAATAATCTCTCTGTAGTTTTGTAAGTCAATAAACCGTCTTGATGTACAAAGTAGCTTTCAAATCCTTGAATATAAAACGATGCGCCTCATAAATTGATTTACATAAATATATTTTGGCGAAGGCATTAATTCATTTTTTTATACAGAATCAGCCCTTAAACGTGTATGCGCACAATCTGAAATTACCATTAGGGGGTGTGTTATGTGTTGGATATGAAATATTTAGGGCTTGCTACATGCATTTCCCATTAAGGAATCGATTGAAGTCGTCTTTGGATGTCCTGGAATATTGACAAATCCCGCGGGCGCATCTTGGCGCCTCAAATAGAGCCTACAATCAGGGATTGGTATCCCTTAATTAATTATAATTATAAAAATTATTGTGAAGTGATGGGATTGTGTGGCGTATCTGACATACATATTCAATATAAACAGTCGGTCTTTTAAAGGGTAAAAATGGTCTATTGGAGCCAACCTTTTTTATAATTAATATACTGATTACATAATGTAATATTGTAATTATTGACGACCCTGGTTATATGAGGGTTGTTGCAAAGCGAAGACAATTGGGCGGCGACAAGAGCGTTTGTCATGTTTGGACAGTGTTCAAGTCGTCGACGGTATCCGGAATCTTCTTCTCGAATAAATCAAAAACTAAAATTCAATGCACACCTCCCCAAACAACAGCCTTCGTCTCATATGGAAAATCTTTATGCATGGCAACACTGTCCGATCGTGAATATTATATATTTTTACACGCTTCGCCCTCTGAATATAATGAAAATAACAACGGCACAGCTCGTAATAGGGTATAAGAAGCATAGTCATATACAGGGTTATAAGAAGCAAAGCTATGTACAAATAAAAATAAAATCAAGATCGGAAATAATACATAATAATTAATAAAATATATAACAATCGATTCAGATATTCTGATAATACCAAATTATAAAAGGCTCATCGGGGCGTATGAATAAATCAACGTCTTCTTTCAATGTTTGTCTATTATTTTAAAGCCTATCGTGATAATATTTTATAGTTACGTACATAAAACGTTAATTTTACAGGAGAGATAAAAAACTAAATTAAGAAATCGACATTTTTTTCTGGACTTATATTTCCACATAAAAAGCTAAGTTCTTTAAATTTATGCATGTCTTGTGAAACTTATTAATGTGAAAATATATAATTAATAATAATAATGGGTTGATACTTTTTTCTAAAGAAACTATTTATATTTCAAGCATTGATTTTTTTCAAGTATTTCAGTAAAATAAATTTTCATAATAATATCCCAAAAAAAGTTTTTCTATTAAAATCTACTTTCATTAAGAATTTTATATTACTTATGGGATTTAATATATTATGAATTAAATAATACGTGAAAAATTAACAAAACCCATATATTCAAACTTTAAAAAAATATATAAAATAAACCTTAATAAATACATAATATGTACATTTTCACATACGAATAAATTATGTTAATTAAAAAATGTTGGTTAGGTAAATAAGTATGTTTTAAATGAAACAATTGAAATTTGCGTGATGAAATTCTTTTTTATTGAAAAAAATAATCTTTAGTGGGTACAAAATTTTTATTGTAGTTAAACTGTGATCCTGAATGTTTTTGATGACATAATATGTACGATGGTGAAAATACTTATTAGCAGTATATTTTAAATCCTACTTAATGATATGCATGATGATTTAAAGAAATTTAGAGGATTTGATTTAAATTAAATTTTTAATAATTTCCGGTAAAACAGTTGAGATTATTAGTAGATATAAGTTTTAACTGTCAGTGGTTGATGAAAATTGGTGTTTCAATTATCATTCGATTTTAAACAAAACTCTGCGAAACCTTTCGCCGAGTGGTTAAAAATCCATTAAAAGTCACGCAAATGTTTGATAGGAAATTCGTGTGCATCTCTCTGGCATTTAATATCCGTTTTCATGAAATTGCTAAATGGAAATTTTAAGTATATTTTGTAGCTTGCGACTTCACTTCTCAGTTTTCAGGCTCGCGTCTTTCAGTTTCATTTTGGAAGGCAACGAGTTGAATATTTCCTTTCACCGTATTCGACGACAACTTGCATTTGCGATACTTTACCTTCCTTCACCGTGTCTTGTGAAAGGATCGTATCTACCGGATTTATTTATTTATTTCTGCAATAGTTTGTTTTTTGATATGCTTGGACGGGTTATTATGAATTCGGTGTTTGGTTAGGATATCGGCAGCTTATAAAATGATACAATAAGTGGATATAAGCTAAGTTTTAGTTAAGACTCGAGGCTATGAAGCACGTTAAACAAATTGTTGACAAGGGGTCAGTGTGTTGTAGTTAGTGGTGTTAGATGTTAACCCAAGTCCCATGTTACTATTCTCTTTGTTTGAACTACTACTTGCTCTACGTGACTTCTAACTCGAACTATTCAATATATTTAATACAATAAGACATATACAAGTGCTGTCGTGTATAAATTATAAAACGACGGAGATACACTTTGAGAGTCCAATACATTTATCAAATAAATTGCCATTAAACGAATAGTCGAAAAGTGGTTTATTTATTTAATTTTTAAATGGTCATCTGACTAAAAGTGGATCGAAAATAATTTATGTATAACCATTTGTTGTATTCTACTGATAATTTTTAACAGGTTTAGTCTGGTCTATCAAAGTTAATATTAGTATAACAATTTCCTAATTTAATTTGAATTTTATTTACATAGTTTGAATAATACAAAACATCTTATGAATTAGACTTAGGTGTACAGAATATATAATCTTTTTACCTATAACTAAAAAAACCATTCACAGATGAGGATTAATAAACAGTAACAAGAATACTCTCTACATTAAAAAAAAAACAAAGAATCATGCTTAAACTAAATAACAGTTTGTTTGAGTAAAACCAAATTTGAATCGAATGAATTATTTCATAGCTATTAAATTTTCTAATGATATTAATTTTGGATCAAAGTGAACATTCCAAACCCCGTGTATCCATGATTTTTCCAAATATTTTTAACTATATAACATATTTATAAGTATAGCTCATCCAAGTTGGTGCATAAACCTGTTTTCAGTGTTGGAGCACTGTACGGGCTACGTTTATTATGTTTATTTATCTATTTTAAATTTGTTATGTAACATTTTACTGAGAAATTTTTAATAAAATGTGATCCATGACATTTTTAATGATTATAGTAGGTAAGTTTTGCTTAAAAAACAGCTGCGTGCATTCACTAAACAATTTTTAATTAAAAGAAGATGAAGTTTACAATTATAGTATATCAGTTCTCTGTTCAATATAATAATCCAAAAAGTAAAGGTCGATCAATACGATCAATCGAAATTTTAATTAAATTATTCTCTACATATACAGTCATAATAACCGTTTGAATTATTATTTTTTATGAACTAATGACCAAATTATTGAAATCTGATTATATTAAAGGTTTAAAATATCTATCGAAAATGAATAAATGTGATATTAATTATATATTTTTCCTTTGGGTTAAGTTTTTATTACATACTCGTATTTACAAATTGGAAAATATATCTTGTGTGTTACGATTCGAGATCGATGGTGTAATTAGAAATGCTCACACAGGTAAGAAAATTAGTTTTAAAATAAGCTATTCTGTTTCAGATCACATAATACTAATTATCATTAGCTGAACCGTGTGGTATTCCAAATGGGATTAAATAAAATCATTGTGGCCTAACTTAATATCGAATTGTGGTTTTCTATCATAGACTCATTAGTTGTAAAAACGTATACACTGTTCAAATGACAAACACGGCGAACTAATCGTACTGTGTTTGCCGAAAATAAAAGTACAGTTAATGTAGTTTTGAATTTGAGAAAAATGTATTAAAAACGTTGGCGTAGCTTTAATTAGTGCAAGGTGGAGCCGGCTTTTTTAATTTGGCAGTATTTCAGTACTTCACAGATAAACTTCTCTTTATGGCATAGCATTTCAATTTCAGAATATTATACATATTTGTATGTACAATCCACATTTCTACTTTTAGAGCACGTTTTAGCACAACTTTAATGCCTCTTAATAATGATGACGAATACTAACATACATATGTAAATATGCTCGTATAAATATTAAACAAGTTAAACATATTTTTATTGTATCCATAGTACAGAGTAAATTAAGTTTTTTTGTTGATTTGATTTAATATTTTGTCTTCATCCATTCTATTGAAAATAATGATTATTGATTTAAACAATACAATTTACTAAAAATATATATTTGCAATCTGACAATATTTTCATTATGAATCATTCATTTTAAAAGACGTCCGAATACATTAAAAAAAATATAATAAATATAGAATAATATATTAAATATTAACAGGTGGGAATTGAACCAACCCTAAAAGAATACTTTAAGGGACGAAAAAAACATTAAATAATAATGAAAAATAATTAATGAATTACTGATTTTGTGTATTTTTTCAGTAACGGCCGTTTTTTATATATATAATAAAAACGTCAGCATTTCTATGGTTATCACCCAATCATAATCAAAATTAATAAATTTATTTCTATTATTTATCAAATATTTAGAAATATTCTACGTCCCCTTTAAATATTCTCGCTGATTATAATTGTCCTGTAAAGGTATATATTTTTTTAATTCTGTTATAAATTGCATGTATTAAATACCATATATATTATAGATTTAATAAAATTTAAATAAACGTAATATTAACTTTTTATGAACTAAGGATTCATATTGATCCTGGCTTGAGGGTTTGTTTGTTGTTGTCATCTGTTTATTCGTTCAATTACACAAGGTGTTATTAAATATACCAAATTCACCTTGATTTGAAAATATGCAATATTATTTGAATCAATATTTTTTTTAATCATAACTATGGAAGTGTATATAATATGGAATTGTTCAACAGATCTTAACGAGCTACTCAAAGCAATAATAATTATCCCACTCGACGTTAATTCAGTGCACTTAATATAAAATTACTATGCAAATATTTTCACATTCGCCGGCATACAAAGCAATTAATATAAAATGATAAATAACGCCAAGATCCTTTGTCGCAATTCCAGGTCACGTTCATGAGTCGATTACTGTAGGATCACATACACCTTTATGAGGGCATTAAGAATATAATAATGTGTTGGGCGCATTAAAAAGGGAGTCGGCATAATATGTATGATATTTCATGACCCGACCAAGCAAATTGACTAAGGACACGATAAAAGTGTCAGCAAGGAGGAACGTTGACACTGTATTCTTGGCCCCTCTGCCCATTTTATGGAACCTCGTAAACAAAATTTATTATTTTGTGTAGTCGAAGAACATTACTTGGACAAGATGGTGTAATGGTCTTGCGATCTTATCAACCGGCCAAAGATTGCGCCGCAGATATTTGACCGCCTCTGACCATAAAGCAGAGCCATTTAAATCTAATCTCGACAATTTTCTATTTCGTTTCAACAAATTATATGACAATGATTCTTAGGACTACGATGAAAATAATAAGTAATCACCTCGAGCCGCATTGTGGCCCAGTGGTTAGTGTAACGGATTCGTGAGTGAAGACTCCCGGGTTCGATTCACGGCACCGGAGTCACTTGGTAGATCTAGCTTAGCAAACTAGATCTTAAATACTCATTGCTGTGTGGTGGCCTGGGAAACCATCTCTACTATATTCTCCCGTAAAGGCCAAGGTGGCCTGGCCAACCCCTTATAAAACAGGGACTCCCGCCAATAGGGAAGGCGTCACGGTATTTATTTATAATCACAATGCGCTCGATTCATATATTTCACAACACATAGCGATACACAAACTGTAACACTCCATACTAAATGTGTGAAAACGATTACACTCTGATGTATTGTAAGGCACGGCACAAATATGAGTGCATGTTGATGTTCTTTGACGTTCGTTCTTTTATAATATCTCCGCCAATGAGAGAACGAGCGCCCGGCACGGATTGGCGGGCGTTTTTGTTTACATTTCTCTAATTGGCGGAGATATGAGAAGCGCCAACGAGCATTCATGTCTATGCCGCCCTTATTTTGTAAGATACAATTTTTATTAAATCCATTCAAAAGGAACTATTCCCACTATTTTTATCGCCTCGGTTTTGAATGTATTATTAATGGATAAAATAAAGGCATATTTTAGTTGAACTAAATTTAATGTTTTTTAAATAAACAGATGCCAAATTAAAGCTTTGATTTCAATGCTCTGAAATCTTTGACATCTACTTGGCTTATTTTTTAAATATAAAAATCTATGGAAATTGTAGTAATTGTTTAAGTCGTTTTTATGTAGTCTTATTCTCATCTTGGTTATTTTAAAACAAGGTATGCTCTACTATTTTTAAATTTGTTAGAGTTAACATCAATTTATTTATAGTCGTCGAAACACTACAAGATTATTGAGGATTACTAATTTAGTTATAAAAATATCTATCTCGTATAAATCATGTACTTGTTATTTTAATGTAAATGTCTAGTTTTCATACGGAATGTAAAATATAAGTTATTATATTAATCTACATGATTTATTTTTACTAACATTATATTCAAGACTAATGCTTTTTGAGATGTACTGTATAAAAATTCTCGGAGGTCCATTAATTTTTTCGTCTTTTTATGGTTGTCTGCTCTCTTTTCCCACTACTAATAATAATTTTAACCTTACACATCTTCCTGTATTATTATTTTTCTGTTCTTGTTAAATAAATATATAATTAGGTTTTGTATACTCTAATGCTGAACTAATACGAGATTTTAATAAATGATAATCTCATTATTATTCATTCGCTTTGGTCAAAGACGATTATTTATATTACAACCATATAAGTGTTTCTTTAACGACCCAATAGACTTATTTTGTATACATATATATTGTTTGTACATATGTTCTTGAAGATGTGTACAAATTTTGGCTGCCACTAGTGCTACGACATATAACATACGATGTTCTGATTTAAAATATACTTCAAAATTATTAGAATCTCACTGGCGTTTTTGTGGCGTGTACGTTTTTGTGGTAACGAATTTCAATGAAATAATAATAAAGTGTATCGACAAGTTGTTTTTACGTATGTATTGTGTAGTCGGTACTTTGTTTTAAAATTACGTGCACGTGTTGAAGTCGCTTTGCAAATTTTGGTGGCGTAGCAAATAAATTTGTTTGTCGTCCGAAAACGCTCTTAAACACACACATTTACAGCCTTTTCCTGAAAAAAAAAACAGGCATACGCATGTGAACATTTGTCGATTTTTAATGTGTAATCTGGTTAAAAGAGTATGTTTATACAGAATGATATGCATAGAGAATACATACAAAAATATTCTGTACTGTTACAAAAACTACACTATATGTACATATAAATGATCACTACATTTTTTTTTAAATATAAATTATGTAAACAAATATATACATATTTAATTCTATAAAAAAAGTCTTAAAAAGCAATGCTTTGAATAAAAAGAAGAGACGACCTTTTCGATACGGATAAATACGGGCATACATCATTATTGGTTTTTAGAAGAAGCTTTTGTATTTGTGTATTTTAAAAATACACGTACCAAAAACACATTTCTTAAAAATACGGCGATGAAAATTAATTACATGGTTGGTTTTTTCATATATTTTCTACGCATATTGTTTATTTATTTTAAGCACCAATCTAATCAAAGCTTCACTTACTATGTAATTAATTTATTTATCCCTCCACAAGATTAATTTCAAACATACATTAGTGATATTGAATATTGATTATATTATTGTATTGTGTATTCATCATTTATGGTCAATTAATGCAAAGATTTGAATTTTTTTAAGATACAAGATTTTAATTTATGTTGTATGTATAATACCCTATTTCGAGTTAGTTTAATGTTATAATTCATGGTTTTGTTGATTAATGAAGTGAGGTTTAAAGTTTTGTGTTACTGATAGAGAGGTCGACTTGTTTTTGTTGCTAGTCCTAAGTTAATTGAATATACAGAGGACTAATGATCCTGAAAAACTAAGTCCCGTGGGGATTGCGGCTTTGGTGTTAAATGTTGTTTACTCTTTCTTTATTCCCACACTCGGGATTTTAGTGTATAAATCTGTTACGGAGATATTATTTATAATTAGACTCGGAGTGTAGATTTAGTATAATGTGTGATTTTTTATATCAAAAATGAATATACATATAAGAAAAAAACACGCATTTATCCTATTTTGTATGAGCGGGTAATAAGTTTTGTAGTCCGAGGCGGGCACAAACTTCTTAATCTCCCCTTTATGACCATTTGTTCCTGTTAAGGGAAATTTTTATGAAAGTACCCCATTAAGCATTCCTGAAATATTATTTACAAGCCTACACACTCTCTTTTGCACTCTTTTTTACATATGCAAAAACTCACCAGTCTTTCAAAATACTCACTCGTGTGTTACAACCTAAATTAAAATACAAAAATAAACTTTGACCCAATTATTATTTTTTATAACTTTTCCGCGCTTTCTAATTAATCCAATTTTTAGTGGTTTTTTTTATTCATCTTCAACTTGAAACATTGATTGACTTTTCAAACAACTCGATTCGGACGCGTTATTTTCAGGGGGCATCTGAAAGCTCTGAAACTGGGTGAAAGCAATCCGTTGCCTCTTGGAAGAAATATAAACAAAAAATCAAATAAAGTGAGAGATGCTCTCTGAATCTCGGCACCCATTAAAGCGACATAATAAAATATATTTTTTCCTTTAGTAGAATTCCTTAGATATTTATAAGAGGATTTTTAAACCCGATGGAATTTGAGATTTTTATAAATTAATTTGATTGTGAGTTCGTAAAGAATATTTATTAAATCTCGGTTGATTGTTTCGATTCAGGCTAACCCTAATTTTCTGGATTGTAAGATTGGTGATCTCTGTAAATATAATAATTAAATCGATTACCATTAGTTAAATTTTATATAATGTCCAAACAATATTTTATTTTATATATCTATAGGATTGTCATGCGTATTGTTTTCATGCATTGTAACATGGCCGTCACTAGAACATGCGCATATCATACATATACACATACGCAGGCTGTGGCTACCTGTGATACCGTAGTCCATATAATCATAATAATATAAGATTTTTCTTTTAAAAAATCCGAAATATTCATCTGATACATAATGATATATTATTTGCCCTTGAATATATAAAGCAATATTTAATGAGGCACTTTACCATATTTAGTGAAAGATGGTGTAATGATATTAGAAAGATCGACAAGTGACAGATAAACAGTACGAGCGGTAAAAGCAGCGCCCCAAGCGGCTTTTATACTCAACCTCTGGTGGAAAATCCATGTGTCTTCCATATTTTTGACGTGTTTTCAAGATTTACAATAAGTCACTGTCATTAAAAATATTTAATTCATAAATTGGATAATAGGATATAAAAAAATGATTTTAGAGATACCTTCTTTTCTTTTTAAATATTCCCACTGATCAAAATATCATCATGTGTAACTATAATTAATGAACAATTTAAAACATTGAATAGGTTTAGTTTATACATGTAAATAATTTGACCTATTCTTATTAAGCGCCACGACACTGCCCGTGACATTTGACTGCGGTCTTTTGAGAAAGTTTCTTAAGGCACGAAAGTAAAAAGGGAGAAATCCAGGGATCGTAATAATTTTGCTTATTAAAAGTAAATCAAATGCCAGCGAACCAGGTTTATGCTAATGGCTGAAAGAATCGCCTCTCCTTTCCTTTTCCCTCTAATACAATCTTCCTGGTTTTCCAGGCTCTCACTCGCAACAAGGTGAATTTTCAAAAACAATCTCCCGAAACGAACTTAACCGCTTCGAAATTTATCTAATCAAAGTATTATAAGAGCTCCAGAAAAAGAACATTACTAGTAAAGTTTCGCCGCTCGCATTCATGAAACCCTTCGGTCTGTGGCGTTTTTATTTGAATTTAAAATTTATAAGCCTCTATTCCATCTTATATTTACTTATTCTTACTTGCTTCACATCTGAGCTTTACGAATGAAAATTGTACAGAGATGGAATGTTAATAGGCTTTCACATTTACATTCCATATCACATAACACACGAGTGATTTTTTATTCATAGTATAATCGGATAAATTTCAAATAAAAAAATATGTATTGAAAGGTGTTTTTTTTAAATATATATTTGTAAAAAAATGCCTTGAGATTAACTTTAACTATAAAATAATCTCTTCCACTCTCTCTCTCTTTATCAAAATAACTCCTCGTTTATAGTTATCGTTAAATTATATTTCATTACAAATACTGACGTCATGGTTTCAAATCCTGCTCAAGTTAACAAAAAAACCGATAGATCGGGAATAATATTAATAAACTCACGATCGATCGTCTTGATCCTGGTTCATTCTGATTTCCTGTATTGTAAGGTAAATACTGTCTTATTAAGTCGGTGAACCGTGTAACTAGTAATAGTTAAGATCACCGACAGGCAATCAATTAAAGCGTTGTTGTATCTAAAAAAACAAAATATGGAAGAACCTTCTCAAAAAAACCCTAGGGGCGTTAATTAAATAAATAAATAAAATTAAGTTCATTTCCCTTTCCTGGACGCATATTAGGTGACATTTTAGTATAATATTGCTTACTCAGTATACTTTTATTATTAAAAAATAACTTTAATATTAAACATATCCAGCGTAATAGCTCAGGAGATAAGACGCATGGCTACAAATACTGTGGTCATGGGTTCAAATCACACCCAAATAAAATTAATATTGATTTGATCGGCTATTACGACTGGGAGATCGGTAATGATATTAATAAAATCCCGATTGATCATCTTAATCCAGGTTTACTCTGATTTCCTGTATTTTAAGGTAAATACTTATTATTAATTCGGTAACCTGTGTAACTAGTAATAGTTAAGATCACCGACAGACAATTAACACGTTGTTGTGTCTAAGAAACCCTCTCAAAAAAGCTATATTTGCGATGTAGGTTTTCTGGTATTCCAGACGACTGTTTTCTCTTACGATCGAAAAGCTAATATCCCTATCGATCGTCTTGATCTCGGTATATTCTAATTTCTTGTAATTAAGTCGAGGACCTGTGTAACTAGTAATAGTTAAGATCACCCAAAGAAACCTTAATTTTTTTTGTGCTAAGATTTATTGGTGCGCAAATATATTCGGTGGTGGTTCAATTTAATATCCAAACACCATAAAGCATATAGTGTCAAGTATGGCTTATCGAGTATGTTGTGGCATAGGAAGGTGTGGTATCCAGGTGTTAGTTGTAAGATGCCATAAATTATAAGTGTTTGTAATCTCGTAAGGATGGCCCTTGTCTGTGGGGGGTGTTTCTGTATTCCTTGAAAATAATAACGAGAGCATCCGTCATACTACTGCATGGAATTATTCACACCTTTGTTCAACCCCTCAGGTGCACCCGACCCCGTGTATTTATAAAAATAGCAAATTGTCACTGAGAAATAACATTAAATAGTCAACTTATCCCATATTTTGTGGATGAGATAGTAGCCTTAAAATTATTTGAATGTGGATTTGATCCATGCCTGTATTGTAATCGGTGCAATTCAAGATTTGTTTAATAATCGCTTATTTAATATAAAGTAAAATATACATATTATGTAGCCAGATAGTTACTTATTAAGTTATTCATAAATAAATCCAGTTATTTATTGCAAATAAATATTTTTAGAGCTCATTTCACATTCTCTGTGTACACGCAGTCATATTATATGAACTACCTACTCAATAATGTTTAAAAAATATATCACTAGAAATAAGAAAATTTGATCAATACTTTTATTTGTGGCCTAGGTATTTATTACCATAGTTTTTTTCTTCAGTTGGGTACTTTTAGGTAAATGTATTATTGTGTTGACGTCTTGGTGAAATTTCATTGTAATAAAATATGTATGTATGTTAAGAATCGACTGGTTTGTCTATTTTATGCTCGGATTTAAAAAAAATGGGAAATGTAACTCAAGAGTTATCGTTTTTATATATAGCCCTCAATTACCCTAACAAAACTACTTTTCTTTTTTTTAGAGCAAATGGCAAACTTTAGACATTTTGGTTCTATGTATTACCCTCTAATTTACAATAAATTTATTCGCTTTGTTCAATATTAAATTATTGTTTTGGCTATAAAATTATAAATTATATTTCCAATTAAATGACTGATTATGTTGAGATCTTGGTGGAATAATTCCATCATAATGAATTTTAATATATATATTTTGAAAGTAAAACTATTTTTATTTGAATGATTAAATTACAAACGAATATTCGTATTTTAATATATTACCTAAAGCACTTGACTTGATAACATTTTCATATCTAAAAATGACTAGTTGAGAAAAAATTGCTTTCTCCAAAATCACCCAATACTGTACAATAAAAAATGTTTCAGATTAAATAAAAGGAAAATTAATAGCGGGTGAATGATATTTAATTATTTAGGCATAAAAAGGCTTTATGGCCGGGAGAGTAATTGAAAAGGCTTGCATTGGATTGAATTTTTTACAATCTCCTTGATTGAAGTACGCCGAAAGATTAAATACGGCTTTGTTTAATACAAAGTCGTGGAGGACGACAGCAAGAAAGGCTTACAATTGCCATTTCAGTAGACATGACTAATGACGTCTAAAATTACCTTCATCTGGCGTCAGTTAACTTAACGGTTGTTTGCGATTTTTTGTTCGCAATGTTAAAAGCGTACGGAGAACTGCGACGACGATTTAAAGCAAGGTTTGTGTATATCGTCTTAGTATGCAACAAAACCGAAAGAACAACGTTAAAAAGTACGATGGTCGTTATCTTTGTGAACAGAGAGTCACAATGACTAAAGCCCACCTGTTTTTTACTCTATTTTCACTATCCAACGGCGCATACAAATGAGAAGCTTAAATGTAGTCGCTCTCGCATTTAACACTCGTTAAAAATATTTATAGTCTAGGCGTGTACATCCTTTATACACTGCCAACATGATGACATACTTACACTATTAGTATTGACTTTAATAATTGACTAATTAACTAGATAAACCACACTATAACAAAATGGTTAACTTCTTAATGTTTCATATAAGCGAAACTTTAAATTACCAATGAAACGTTTAGGGGACATTTCATAAAATCTTTTTTCACAAACACATTTTTTTAAATTATTTTTCAGAGACACAGTCGTCTGGAATACCAGAGAACCTACATCTCTGATGGAGCTTTCTTTGAGAGGGTTTTTTAGACACAACAACGTGTTAATTGTCTGTCTGTGATCTTAACTATTACTAGTTACACAGGTCATCGACTTAATAATCAGCATTTACTTTACAATACAGGAGATCAGAGTATACCTCGATCAAGACTATCAATCGGGATTTCATTAATATTGTTTCCAATGAACACAATCATTTTAGCTACTCGCCTTATCCATTGAAGTATTAAGCTGTTTTTGAAAATTATTTCAAATCTTACAGTAATAATACAAACTTAAACTTTAATAAAAAGCATTCTTCTAAGTTAATTATAGATTTAAAGTTTATGTTTGTTATTATTTATTAATTCTCATATTTGTAAATGGATTATGAATGATAATTTGTTTAAAATTCTGGCCGTGATTGCGTTGGCCATGATTCATTCTTGAAAGTATTTTTGAGTGCTATTTAAAAAAATATATTGTATGTATATTTTTCCACTTGTACTACTTATTTACGTGATAAATAATTTCTATTGACGTGTAATAAGGTCGTTGTCGCTTCCAGACTAAGTTTCGCCAAATTCCGCTTATGACATAATGTTTTTTTTACGATGTCGGTTATAAAAGATGCAAGATACACATGCTGTGAAATGACACGATTTCATATTTGAAGTGGCGTTGAACTCGATGGAAAATATGGAATAGTTGGCCACTTGGCTCTTGGCTCATACAACCACCATAACACAGGCCTATCATATCAAATAATAAATATTCTAGTCTCGCTACATTAACACCACTGAGCCTCGGCCATATAAAAATATATTATTCTAGCTTTTCTCATTGAATATCATGTTGTTGTAGTTGCTTATCGTACTATTAAATATGAGGACTTAGGCACTGCACAGATATGAGTGCTTCTTCATGAATCTCCGCCAATGAGAGAACGAGCGCTTGTCACTGATTGGTGCTCGGGTTTGTAGATTTCTCTCATTGGCAGAGATACAGGAAGCACCAACTAGCATTTATATCTATGCCTCGCCTAATTGTGTAAGATAATATTTTAATTAAATCTAAGCAATGGTTTTTTAACTATTTAATAGTTTCAGTATTCACGAGAAAAGTGCAAAATCAAGTTATTTATCAATAATATGTATATTTCCGATTCCTATTCATAATTTATTATCACTGTACAGAAAATTTTAAGCTTAAATAAAAGTTTTTATTGGTAATATTTAAAATATAATATATCATCACAACCAACAAGCATTCATGTCTAAGACGGGCCTAATAGTGTGAGATAATATTTTAATTAAATCCAAGCAATGGTATTTTAACTATTTAATGGTTTCAGTATTCACGATAGAAGTGCAAAATCAAGTAATTTATCAATATAATATGTATATTTCCGTATCCTACCCATAATTTATTATCACTGTAGAGGAAATTTTAAGCTTAAAATAAGTTTTTATTAGTCAAATTTAAAATATACTATATCATCACAACCAACAAGCATTCATGTCTATGACGCGCCTAATTGTATTAATAATATTTCTATAATATAAAATCCATAATAAATATTAAAGACTATTTAAAGGTTTCAAAATTCACAGTAAAGCTACATCAATATAATGTATTCCCAATCTCCATGTATACTCTAAATTTATTATGATTGTATAGCAAATTTCCTGCTATTGTTGTGTAATACTGCAAATCTGCTATATAATCACAGACGTTTGCGGTATTTTTTGTTTGCCGTTGTGCGTGTTATTTGGCCAGGAATCTTAAAAAAAGTGTATTTAGTTATTTTTGATTCGGACGGGATTTAAAAAAATCTTTATCGTTATGTTAAAATTAATTAATTAAAAATAAAAATAAATTGTATGTATAAGTAGATAATTACTATTTTGGGATTAATTGTCTAATATTTTATGCGATTTTGTATAAAAATATTTACAATTATTTATTTGACTCATATTTTACAAATAATAAATAATAATGATAAATTGTTTGATTCGTTATAATTTATGATTAATTTATAACTCTTTTTAAAAAATTGGAAATATTTTAGGCATTAATACAGATATTATTCTTCCAAACACAGTAATAAATAGTAATATTCCATCGCAATATACGATGTGTTAATTTATTTTGTGTATAAAATAGAATTTGTGCAGGTGGTTTGAAAATGTCACCTTTTATACTGTAATTATGTGTAAACTCGAATTTTCTTCAAATTGCTCAATCCTTATGCAAATTCGTCGTCCCCTTGTTTTCAGTTTTTATTATTTTGCTTCGTTTAAAAAACGCCGACAGCGAAGCCTTTAAATTTAACTACTTATTTTTTCGGGGCGTTGATTGAATTCTTTACAATTTAAATTATAACTGAGAGATAATTTATTATTAAGTATTTAAGAAAAGCCGAAGATATTCACAAATAATACTGAATGGAAACCGTCTTAAAGAAGAAAGAGCTAAAAGCGTGGCTCATGGAAATATTTCATATTTGTTATTATAATTCGTCCGTCAAGAATGTGGAATATTTAATTTATTATTTAAAGAAGATGAAGAGAAGTATGGGTTTACTAATATGAAATCAGTTTTTCCCATAAATGTAGAGACACTAATTTTTCTATAAAATTGACGTTAACAAAGCAAAAGGAAAGTTCTAGTCTCATATCGTCTTTTTTATATGTATATATTTTTATTTATTTAAAAGTTTATAGAAATATTTTCTACTTTGTTTATAAATAGTTTCATTAATTTAACTTAACGAAAATATTTAATACTTTTATGTTGGTCGTTCAATATTTGAAAAAAACTGGAGTTGGTATGTTTGGGGATTAAGCCATCCATATCTATAAAAAAATCCCAGTAGTGTAGTTTTTGATATATTTTTACTGTTATCGATTTTTATCAGACGATGAATACATATGTATACATTTTAAAGAAGAAGTGTATTTAATGACCTTTGGCTTAAAAATAAGGATGTGTATGAGGCAAGATTATCAGCTATTATTTTATATTTATCATCAGTCAACAAAAAAATACAATCTTGTGAAATTCGATGTTAGATTTTCGGAATGCCTTCAGAGATTCATGAACCATTTTTTTAATAAATAGTTTATTAAATTTATGAATATTCGAGTGTAGGGTTTATAAAGGGTTTTCAGTAGTTGTGTTGTCATTAACAGGGTTGAGTGTGTCTCAAATGCCACGAGGCAAATGTATTCTTTTGTATCCCGATGAAAAATGAATCGTGAATCTGTGTGAAAACCAACAATGAGCCTTCTTCTTCTTCTTCCCCTTGTCTCCTTTTCATGACTGATGACTGTCTCCAAATTCTAAATCAGAACCATTGGATTATCACCTGTTAATTCTCACAAATAAACAATTATTTTTAATGAATCTTTTTAAAGAAAAACAATAAGAAAATCATACTTTTAGAAATATAATATTGCGGCGGGGATGTTCAATTTGAAATCGAATTATATAATACTAGACGAGAGAGAAAAACAAAACGAAAGTTTTTGCCAGTAACACTTGGTCCATATTTCACTCAAAACTTATGGTGGTTTTCGTTTGAAATTGAACTTTTTACCCATAAGAGAGTTTATTATAATGATTGGGACTAAATCTTTATAGATGGAAATAAAAGTTTTTTTATAAAATAGATCTGTCTCAAGAAATGTATCTTTTTAGATACAACAGAAGAAGATCATGATGACTTTTTAAAATAATTCTACATGAATTATCATATCATATTATATTGAAAAAAAATCACAACAAAGGTATTAAATTGATTATTTTATAATCCAAAGTAAAAATTATCTTTCTTTAGTATAATAAGTGAAATGAAAAAGGTTAAATTTGATATAAGAAAGAAAATAAGTTGTATTGTAATAAAGTGCGAAGCTTGTATATACTTTTTTGAATTTTTATAAGATTTATTTTTTCAGGTTACTGTGAAATAAATTATAATGAAAAATTTTATTCAACTTCAAATTCAGGGATTCAAATAAAAAAAAACAAGATCAATTTTTTTTTTAATTCGGTTGGTAATTTTTAAATAGGCGATAATATGTATGAATGTGATTCTTTTTCAATAAAATAATATGTGTAGTTCGTATAAAGCAGTTTTTAAAATGTTTGATTTACAATTTAAATGCTTAAAAACATAATTATATGGAGATTTAATCGTTTAATTGGTGGGAAAAATGTATTTTCACCCAATCTTTAACCCACTTTTTTTATAACCCACTCAGTCCAAAAAACAAGGTCATATTTTAACTTTTTACTCAGAGCAACGATGAATCATAAATCGATATTTGCAAAAACAGGCTGCTGTTTGTTTTTGATGCAGATTCATACCGTAGCGAACAAACAGATTTTTTCCTGAAAGCCTTGCTTTTCCAATGCGATATTTTTGCCAATCAAATATGTTTACATGAAGAATGGCAGTCTGTTGTGAGGATCCTCAGAATTGGAGTCACAGGTGTCTTTCAGAGCTTCAGATATATGAGACTGAAATATCTGAAACAGCTTTACTTCAATTTCCAACACACTTCCCTTGCAATATTGACAACTTCAATTTATCAATATACTAAATACATCAACCAAGGAAACTGTAAGCTGATTCCAATTCACTTGACATCCCATGTTAACATTTCAATTATTTATAATTTTTATTTGTATTTAGACTCCTTTCATGTGGAACAGTGCCAAGTTGAATTTATTCAACTATACTCGTGTTTGGCATTTAAGTATTCGGCGACTTGAACTTTGACCGAAACAACCAAAGATCGTGATTTGGTTACGTAATTTGCTTTCATTTTTTTTAATATTTCGTATTTTAATACAAAGCCATGAATATTAATTTATATAAACCAAGAAGGAAATTAAATATTGAGTTTCTTTATTGACATTTTTTCAATACTTGTTCACTTTATTGATTTCGATACAAATGATTTTAAATCTTACATATGCTTCGAATATATTATATTACAAGTAATATTATATTATTTTATACATTTTGATCGGTGAAAATATTTTATTTAAAGGTCGGATATAGCAAAAATATATTGAATTATTTTCTCTGCTAGCTTATTTCAATAAGTACGTGATATCTTAAGTACGTGATATCTTAAGTAAGTGATATCTTAAGAATCTTAAAAAGAAATACCAATTTATTTTTAGGATTGAAATAAAAGTGACTTATAAATATAAGCGCAAAAAGTATGTATTGTTGCCACTTAAAAGTGACCCAAACTGTAAAATCTGTTAAATAATTTAGAATTAAAAAATATAGTGAAAAACCAATTAAAAGTTCACTTTATTTTAATTTAGAGTCACTTTTTTATTAAATTTGTTTGGTTTTATTTATTTATAATAATATTATATGATAGCTTTCACAATGAATATAAAATAACAATATAATATTATTAAAAAATTGCAACAAGTAAATAAAATGGAAGATAAAACAAAATACAAGGAGTTCATATGTATTTTATGAAGGGACATAAAATTAAAATAAATAATTAGGTTTTTAAAAAAAATATTAGTTATTCACTGTGAAGTTAGAAAAGACATTGAACTCAATAGCATTTCGATTTTATTTATTTATTTTGTTGATTCAAAAACTAACCCTAACAGTAAAAGTTTTGTCATAAAATTAAATCAGCAGGAAATTTATTTATTAATTTCCCCCGGTAATGTGTTGTGAAATAATTTATGATTTTGAATAAGTGCGATGTTAAAAAAAATATAAAACGTGTGTGTAATATGGCTGAGTTGGTCTTTTGTAAAATGAAATAGTAAAGATTTACTGGATTGCCTTTTTGCTGACCACATCTCATATCTTTCATACAATACAATATTACCTCAAATACACCATCCACAAATATTACAACCCAATGCATATTTCAAGGGGTCGAAAGGGTTATAAAGGGTCACTTCTACTCTTAATAATGTACAACTTTTTCATTTTGTTACCCCAAAGTGTATTAATTAACATTTTATTATTATTATTACATCAAAAAATTAAATCCTTTTGGAGACAGGTTTATAAGCGTTTCGACTTAATTAAAAGAAACGAATTTCAGGCATTAAGAAGATGCATAATTATTTAAATGTCTGCATTTCCATTAATTTTCAATTCCCCTTTGGGCAATCCGAGGGTGGTATTTAAGAATAAATTGACCAAGTAGGGAAGAAAGTGAGGTTAAATTGATACTATGCTGGATTACATTATAAACGAGTAGTTATTCTACTTATTTTAAAACGTATTATAAAAAAGTTTAATTGAATTTTACATAAAATATTGTTTTGAATAGGGGATCAATTGCTAGGCTTAATTATAAAATTACCCAGCCATTCCAAATTATGATAGAATATACTAATAAAAATTAAAGATCTACTATAAATAATACATTTTCTTATAGTATCTATAGTGGAAATTTGCATATTTAATTGTATTCATAAACTATGGAGCTATGTTAAAAAAAATATTTCATCCCCCTTGAAATATTAAATAATTAAAAATGGGTGGTAAACTATTTTTAAATGACATTTATTAGAACTGAAAATATTCAATTTTTTATGGAAAGTCGGTACCCAAAAATATTATTTATTCTGAAAATTTAACATAATTAGCATCAAATAAGATTTGTATTATAATAAGCTTTTAAAATGGGGTATATATATATATATATATATATATATATACCCCACACACGCATAGTCTTCACAGTAGTCTTCACTTACTCTTTGTTACAGCAAGTTTATTTAGTTTTTGATAGTAATGGATAAAATATTCGACCTTTATTGGCAAATCTATTTTTTCATACATCATGAGCCTTTAAAATCTGTTTGAAATTAATTGTCATTTACAATAAAACATTGTTCTTAGAGTGATTATAGAATAAAATTAAGACCGATGCCTGCTTTGTAGAAGCTTCACAACTGAAAGGGGGACATTTTCTATTTCAACTCGTATATCTTTGTAAGCAAGAAATAAAGTGTAATATATTTATATTTAGGCACAAGATCGAAATACTGCGATATAATCAAAAATACGTTTCGCCTCGGAAATATCGCCCAAGTCTCAAACACAAAGCAGTGTTTTGTCTGTGGAACAGATGCTCTTTTAGGACGACTCTGTTATTTTATATTTTCAAGCAAAACAAGGTGTCACTTTGTATTCCGAAAGTGGACGGAATTTGAGGTGAAAAAAATATATTTGTAAGAAAGCAAGCATGTGAAGCACACATAATGAATAGTTTCTGTTTTGGTCATAAAATACAATGAATACGTACACAACCAAAAGTATTTGATATTGTCTTTAATACTATGATATAATCTGTTTAAGTTTTTACAATAAGCAGAAGTTTAATAATATAGTTTTTATGTCCAACGCAAACTTTTTGTCAACCCATAGAAGGAAATTGAAGATAATTTTATTAGAAAAGCCTTTCGTACACAACTTTACACATTCACTTTATTAAAACGACTTATATGTATGCATGCAAATGAAAGGAATTTAAAGTAGTAATGAATTCTACTTTTAACCTTTTTAATCGAGCAATTTAAATAAGACTATGTTTTATAATAAAACTAATGTGATAGCTAATATTTATGAAAAGCCTCCTATATGTCTAAAACAACCAATTTTATTTTAATAAAATTTGTTAAAAAAATTAAATAACGGGTTGTTGAATTTAATTCTTCGCCATTTTTGTACCTTTTGTTCTCATTGAAATTAAATTGTAGATATGCCCTAGTTAATCGCAATAAAATAATATAATTTTAAGTTTATTTTTGGACTAAATTGAGGAAATTTATGATTTGAAATACGAAATTATATTATAAAATATGAATATTAATAAAATTTGATGTGGTAATAATATTTAAAATGTCTATTATTTGTCTAATATTTTAACAATATAATAATTACATTGGCAGGAGTCTCTTTTTAATTATGTATGGATAAAAAAAAAAAATAGATATAGTGTATATACTGATTCTCCGTAAATAATTCGTAATCATTGCCTTTTTATACATAATATATAT
This sequence comes from Agraylea sexmaculata, assembly GCA_022606485.1. Taxonomy (NCBI): domain Eukaryota; kingdom Metazoa; phylum Arthropoda; class Insecta; order Trichoptera; family Hydroptilidae; genus Agraylea; species Agraylea sexmaculata. The sequence continues at coordinate 25,767 of JAGTTH010002653.1, forward strand.
ATATATATATATATATATATATATATATATATATATATATATATATATATATATATATATATATATATATATATATATACAGTATATATATAATATAATGTATTATATATTTTTTTAGTCTATCATAATTTAAAGTATTAGCTATTTCACATTACAGTGTATATAATAATTTTAATGAAAAAATGTACATGACATATTTAATTTTAATTCTTTCTTAAATTATTCAATATGAATTTTCTCTTCTGTTATAATAAATCTATAGTCATTCGAATATGTTTGAATAAGATTTGTGCATTAAGTCGCTTTATCACGATAGCTACTACTTTTGAATCGTTGTTATTTTGTGCATTAAAGTACTAGTAAAATATAATACCAATTCGTCTTACAGATACATCTTAAACGAAAAACATGAAAGATTGTATTCTGTTCCACGGTATTATTCAAGTGGTTTATTTCCCCATTCTGTGCTCTGCCATCGTTTTTCGTTCGATCTTTTACGTAATTTGTTCTCCATTAAGCAGAATCAGGAAAAACCGCACAAAGCTTTTCCACCCGAATCTGAAGAAATCCACCTTAATTAATATCAGTAAATATTATTAGATTTAGTGCAATGATCTGGACATGGCCATGCGACTTCTCTAACGCATTACCAGTAATTATATCAAATAGGTTTAATCACTTCTCTAACAGTACACACAGAGGAATTCATATGCCACTAATATACACAAAGCCTTCTCTAAAGGCGATTTAATTACCAATTAATTATCGTTTATTTTAGAATTAAGCAAGAGGGTGTTGAAAAGCATCTGGAGTAAAAGCATAACATCAAAGTATTGAGGCTGTTGGAAAAGAGCCAAGTAAAAAGTACAACCCTTCCAAGATAAGAATGCATTGAAATCTGAAAAATCTTACCCGCACATGGAGAACATTTTAAAATTCAACTCTTTTATGAGTACGATCTTTGTTATTATGTTTATATGTAACACGAGAGAAATTGATGTCGTTCATTGTATTATTTTTATAATAAAATAAATAATATAATATGTGTAATAATAAATAATTACTTATATATAATGAAAAATAGCTCTAGAAAACTTATTCTCTTTGAAAACATTTATTTTAACATCAAGAATAAAATCTTCTGTCTATCTTGACAAGTATCATTAATTAACAACGAATTTGTGCACCTGGGTGATCTCTTTTCTACCAATTCTGCCATCTATAGGGCTTGTTTAGGAGTGACCTTATATAGTAACACATATATGATTGCTTCTTACATTATTCAATTTTAAATATTTTTTATTATTTTTGTCTTGTCTGTATGCAAATAAATAAATTAGATTTTTTCAATATAAATCAAAAGCTACAAATAACTATTATTAAAACAACTGCCCATTTAATTTTGGGGGAAATAGGTGATATCATAAATCAAAGTATTTTTTTCTATATGAAGCAACTATTGCAATTTTCAAAATAATTATTTCTTTACTTAATTGTTTCTTAATTTCAAATATTTTGCTTGAATTATTTATATAATGGGATAGATTTTTTTTTAATATAATACATACATACCAAGTAAAGGTATATGCCGGTTTAAAATCAACAAACTATAACATATTATTAAAGTAAAAATATGTGTCTAATTTGACTTGACTGATACAACACTAATTGTATAACTCAGACTCGTCTATTTGGTCCGGCATCTTAATATTTAAACATCCAGTTGCATGGCCTGTTAACATATTGGCGGTATTGATTAGGATTTAAATACGCTTACTCAGCAAACGAAAATATATATCACTACTTGAAATGTAGAAAACTTAATAAATAATTATTTGGCTACATTGTGAATTTATTTGATATACATATGTATAAATAAATAAAAGATAATGAGACGAATTCTATGGTGAATATTTTAAAATAGGCACCGGTTACAATTCATGTATGGATCAAATTGTTAAATATTCTTATAATACAATAATATGTATATGAGAGTATAAACTATTGGTCTGGTTTGGTATTTTGCGTTAACCGTTGATCAAGTCTAGTTATCCTGTCAAGACTCGCTCTTGTAGAAGTAGATTTAGTCGGTTGTCTGTATAATCATCTGCAATATGCCAATTATTCGGATTGCCACAAACAGCTCTGTTCATCCTCATTGATGGTATTATGACCCCATCTATTTAATACACAGATAACAGTAACGAGCGTTTGGTATGACAGGACTCGAACCTGATACCGCCACAAATTTAACTCGAGGATCGCTCGTCTTCGTCTCCGCCATCATCTTACTGCACTATCCCAATATTATTGAGATAATTAATGAAATATTAAATAGATATTTTTGAATATGATAATGTTATAACACCACCACGACCGCCAGCATCTTCCATTATCCGGTTAATGGGTTAAGCTGAAGTCACTGCGGCCTACTTTATACCATATGGAGGTGTGCTTAAATCCTCTATCAATATTTGAATTTAACTAATCAATAAAAATATTTTTAAAAAATTGAGAAGGATAGTTGTACCCAGATTCACAATTATTTAAAGTTTTGTATATTTATATACGCCGAGGCTTCTTGAGGAGCTTCTTATAGAGATTTGGTTTGTTTTTTTTTTGTAGATATAACAATGTAGTAATTCATTATCTGTCGCTGATTTTAACTATTAGTAGTTACACAGGTGACCTACTTAATAATCAGTATTTACCTTACGATACAGGAAATTTGAGAAAACCTAGATCAAGAAAATCGATTGGGATTGATTTTTGATCGAGAAGACTCTTATTGACTTTAACCGGATTTAAAATCAGCATATAGATAATAGCAAGCTCGTTTTTAAGCTCATAAAAGATAAATTAAGGAAGTAGATTTTTGGTGTTTTGATTCATAAGCTCCCAAATCCAGTTAGTGTCAAATCGAGTAAAAGCAGAAAAACGTACATCAATTTATATCTAAACGAATTAGTTACAACCAACATTAGAAGAAAAAAATTAAAACTGCATTAAGGAGCTTTTTATTCTGAACGCCTCTTCTCTATATTATTTTTTATATTTTGGTGTATTAATTTTATTATATTATTATTGTCACGCTATTACAACACTGACCATTGGAGTCGTACCATTTGCATATTTTATATATTTTTTTTAATATTTTGAAGAGTGAAAAACTTACTTAATAGCAATGGCTTTAATGTAAGATTCTTTTTGTTATCATAATAAGTATCTTGTCCAAGTTAACCTAAGCTTAATTACTGAAATGAAAGGATTGTTTAAAATAAACAACCGAATGTTATAATTAGTTATATTTCCTACGAAGTGCTTCTTTTTTACATATTAATATTTAAATTAAGGAGAATGAGCAAGCACTCAATCAATTTGTAGCATTCGTAGAATATAAATGACAGTCTCTTCTATGTTTCCAATCCTTTTGCACAATCGACAAACGCTTTTCGTTGCAATTTATATCAGGGACTCTCAAGCAATTTGTGGGAAATTATTTTACAGGAATCATTGTCTAATTTGTTTGAAAAATACCTTAATTGGTTCTAAAATACTAACAAGAATTGGAGCAGTGTTTTAGTAAATCAATTAAAAATCACCAGATCTTTATACGAAAGAATCAGTCACACAAACAAGCGTAAGCTTAATTTTTATATTATGGTGATATACACTGATGTATAAAAAATTAATAGTTGACAATAAGAGAAGAAGACAAATATTATTGTATTGTAATATATGATTAAATATTTTGGATTCGCTTTTATTTAATGCAGACATTCATTTGTATTTGTCATATTAGCTTTTACTATCACGATGGTATTATTATAATTTATCACATAATATCTTTATAAATAATAAGTTTCTGATATAATATTGCTACTATTAACGATTTCTGTATTCAAAATCCTCCTATCCACTTATTAACAGGCGTAGTCAGCTGTCACCCAAGAATAAGCTACTTCTTTATAAATCAATTATCAGACCGATTCTCTTGTATGGATGCCCAGCTTGGTCTATTGCGGCAAAAAGTCGTATTAATAAAATTCAAATTATCCAAAACAAGTGTCTTAAGATGGCCTTAGATCTTGAACCTGGCACATTTCTTAAAGAAGTCCACGAGGACATTAAGTTAAAAATGATCAAAGCAAATATCGCAGATTTGAGTAAAAAACATTACACTAAAATGACTAACTTCCCGGCTAACCCAATCATAAGACATGTAAATAAAACCAAATATGCCTCGAGGAACCGTAAGTTCATTTTACCAATGTACTTCCAAAACTAATATTATTTTTAAAAATAAAATAAAATTTCTAATAATCCACTCAACTCAAATTTGGTTTTACCCAAACAAATTTTTATTTAGTTTTTAAGCATTATATTTTGTTTATATTGATTTTATCGTTGTTATTATTTATTAATCTTCAAATTTGTAAATGGGTTTTTATTTTTTTCCCATTCTTTCTATAATTAAATACTATTACTCATGTCAAATTTAAATAAAACATTCTCATGTTAGTTAAAGGTAAAAAGATGTAAACATTCTGTACACCTAAGTCTATTTGCAAAGATGTATTGTTCTATCAATCAATGTAAAAACTTATGCATACTAAAGAAATTGTAATATATATTCAAAATCCTTAAAAATACAGTTGAATGAATTCACAGTGCAAAAAAATATTCTGAATAAACATCGATATTTTTCAGAATATAGAAGTATGTTGTGAAGAAAACTTAATGTGAATATAATTCAATGGAAGTAATTTTGTAATTTTAAAATATTTATTGTGGAAATCCTGATTTTTTATTCAATACATGTGATCAATTTATTTACCTAATGGATGGTGATCTTTCAAATGGTTACAAACATATTAGCTACAGAGACACTTAAATCCAAGAATCTAATATGAATAAGCCATGCCTTATAGAATTTATTATATTTGTTTGTAAAATGGAATGCCCTGATAAATTGAATGGGATTGAAAGAGCCAAGGTGGCAATGCAGATCCTGTAATGAAAGCTGGTGGCAGATGCCCCAATCCGGTCAAATACATTATTACACACCATACCAAACGGAAATGGACCTCCACTAAGAACTTAATTTATTACTCACTATCTTATCACACATTAATATATACCTGGATATTTGAAACCGACTTTATATTATCACCCCGCCATTTATAGGGAAGGTTATCCTCGAATATACGATCACTATTCTCATATGTCGCGTCGTGAATATTCTCCGAATTACATACATATTTAATAACTTAAATAAACAATCAACAAAAAAAACAATTATTTTATATACACCTCCAGGGGCTTTTGAGAAAGTTTTTTTTATTATTATTATTATTAAGAGAAGACAGTCGTCTGGAAAACCAGAGAACCTACATATCTGAGGGAGGTTTCTTTGAGGTGGTTTTTATACACACAACGTGTTAATTGTCCATCGGTGATCTTAACTAGTACTAGTTACACAGGTCACCGACTTAATAATCAGTATTTACCTTACACTACAGGAAATCGGAGTAAACCTGGATCAAGACGATCGATCGGGATTTTATTAATATTATTCCCAGTCGTAAAAACCGATCAAATTTTAAAAATTCTTGACTTGAGTGGGATTCGAACCTATGACCACAGTATTTGTAGCCACGCGTCTTATTCCCTGAGCTATTACGCTGGTAAATTATATTAAACTATCACGTTATAACAAACTTGATTTTTAGACACAAAAATGTGTTAATTCATTTTCTGTCGGTAATCTTAACTATTACTAGTTACACAGGTCACCGACTTAATAATCAGTATATACCTTATAATACAGGAAATCAGATTAAACCTGGATCAAGACGTTCGATCTGGATACCAGTCGTAATAAAAAATCCAATAAATTAAAAAAAAATTGATTTGAGCGGCATTTGAACTCATGACCCATATTTATAGCCACGCGTCTTACTCCCTGAACTATTATGATAATACATAAAAATATCAGACTACTATAAAAAATATAATGCTTTGAAAATCATTTCTGGATAAGATTCACGAGTATAAGGATCTACTTATGGATCAATTCCATAGTCAAATAATTTTCTGCAGATAAACGATTTTATTAATTGTTTATGTCTTTGAAGTAAGACAATTATATATATCAATTACTGACGATGCTATTTAAGATTTAAAAAATATTTTGCAATAAAGTATCTATTTACCATAAAATATGATCAAAAATCAAATATTTATCTTACTTGTTGAGTTATATTCATATTCATATAAAATCATTGTAGAAAAAGTGTAATTTAAAATGTTATTAATTTAAAAGAATATTTTTAACTGTTATCTTTATCCATTGGTGTCTTCGATTATTAAAATTGAATTTCTATACAATTATCTGTTTTTAACTGCCTAAGTGTGTTTATTATTCAGAATTGTAATACTTATTTCATCAAATATAACGTATGTATCTCATTACATTTGACTAAGCTAGGTCTGATTGCTAAACCTAGAGTATCCTTTCAATCTTATATTAAGATTAGAACTAGGATAAATAAAATATATTTTACCAACTGTGTTAAGGTTTTCTGTTTAATTTTAGCATAAATTATTGAATTATTTATTAGATATTTAAGTTTTTGAATGAAAATATTAAATGGTGTAGTGTAAATTGCCTATATATTATCAGAATTTTCATTTACACGACCTAAAATAGTGAATTATAATATATAATGTAAGAATGAAATATTAAGGTTTTATTGATATTGTATTGGAGGTACTTCATAATTCATTGTAGTTTTTCGCTTTCATTTTTCTTCTATATCGAAACGCCTCGATTTGCCGGCGGGCGGGTGGATGAAAAACTATTCTATAGTGCTTTTTACATGGAACTTATTTTTTATTGTAAAATACATATTATGTAACGTCCACATTGCTCTTCACTAATGGCAAAAGCAGGTGGCTAGTATGGGTACGGTAAAAATGGTGTAAGATAGTGGGTTAAAATTTATAATAGTGTGGGATATATTATTGTATGAAAGGAGAACATAGTCTGGCATAAGTCATACTCGCCTCGGGAAACATCCTTGATTTAAACTCTATACTACACTTCACACGAAATAAACTTTAAGGTGGATAAAATCCATAAAAACAACCCAACATCAATCATAAATATACCATATTATGATCATAAAATAGGCATGCAGTCATTAATTTTACGACTAAATCATACTCTTTTATTTCAATTAAATTCTTATACATGAACTGTAATGTTACACGTGGTCAAAATATAATAAATTCCCATTCAATAATAAATTCATTTAAATATATCATAAAGACATGCTTACATAGATTAAATTGAAAAAAAAAATATAAATCATTAAATTTTAATGTATTCTTTTTTATGTGCTTATTATTAAAATATACCACTACAAAAGAAAGTCATATCAAACATTTTCAATTTTTGCATTCACTAGTAGCATCTTTGATATTTTTTGTTTTATTCATTATTTAGCATTTTTTATTGAAACAAAAAAAAGGATTCAATTTTTATTTCGCAAGCTTTTTGAACTCTCTTATAATAAATAAATGTCTATACTTGAATAATATATTATTTAATGTTTTTTAAAATAAAGATATATTGAACTAGAAAGTCTTTGGAACTTTTAACAAAAATTTTGGAATTAGATTTTTTTTAATAAACATTTTTTTTATTTTTGCGGAAACAAACCAAAAGTAAATTATTTAATTTTAAGAAAGCTAAAATAAACTATCCTATTTGAAAAAATATTCAAACTGTACTCAGAACAAACAAATTCACTTCTCTGTTTAGCAAAACACATATTTAAATGCGTCAATTTTTTGAGTAAATCTTATTTAATTATAATTATAATAAATTGACTGTATGTCAAAACTTGACTTTGTATGTAAAAAAAAGCTAAATACAGTGTAATATCAATAATCCGACACATTCATTAAACGAAAAAATTGCCTCAGTTAACTTTAGTATGAGTATTTTTCCTTTTAATACCCGAAATGTTTTTGAATTCATTTATTTTTGAACAGAACTCAGTAGTGATAATTTAATTATTTTTGTACCAAAAGATGTTGATAATCAACTAGAAATTATTGGTGTTTCTACAATAAAATGTTCAATTTACAATAGAGCTCCATAAAAAATAAGAGGTGAGCGGGTTAAATGTTTGATTTGATTCCAGTTAGAATGAATTCCTTTGCGTTGATTAAAACCATAGGTACGTGTTAATTAAGATTCGGTGTAATAATTTTCCACACGCGGCGCAGTAATTAAAAGGCGAGGCAAAGCAAACACGATATTTTATAAATATGTACATATATAATTTAAGAAATGGTTGAATGACGAAGCAAATGAAGTGAAGATGCATTCAGTAACGGACAGATCGCATTGTTCAGGCTATTGTAGTGAAAGGCACATTGCAATCTTTTCCAATAGCTTCAGGCTCTATACTCATTTCACATACAAGCTGCCTTTCTTACTCTTAGCTATGTGCAATTTCATACCACATCCTTCACATTATTACGGAAAAGGGACTTTATAAAAGACTCGATATCACCACTGTCACCTATCAACGCTTTCAAAATAAATTTTTAAAAAATAAAGACAAACCGACTATATATGCTGTAGTATTTGAGAATATTTTAAGGCAACCCTATTGAAAAATAATCATTTGTGTATTGGTTAAGGTACACCCATTTAAGTGACTTATTTGTTGCCAGTAAATTGTGACCCAATATATTAAATTCATTTATTTGAGGCGTCCAGTTTCATAACCACAAACTAAAGATTGACCTGTTTCTATTAAAATTACATTTCAATATTTGTGAGTGAATTTTTTTTTATTAAAATGTATATATGCATTAGGGATATTATCAATAAACACTATAACATAAAAGTTAACTTCTCCACTAACTCCTTAATACAAAATGTTTTACAAAATCAAATATGTTTCAAATAAGCGAAACTTTAAATTAACGCTGAAATGTTTAAGGGACATTTCATAAGAATTCTTTAATATACCTTTTTTCACAAACACATTTGATTTTGTCTGTCTCCACAGTCTTCACAATATTTTTGTTATATTCATATAGTATTAAGTATAAGTTTATTTTATTATTATTATTATTTATTATGTATTATTTATATATTTATTGGATTTTTGTATTTTTTCCCATAAATTATGTTATGACTTAATTATTTTAAATATCAATTGATTGTACTCCATATTAAAATAAGTTAAAGACTAAGTCTATAAACTTAATATTGTAACATCTAATCATAATGTATCAAAACATTGTATGCAAATTATATTTAATAAGGAAATTGTATAATAATAAGGGATATTATCTTCATATATGTAAACGGGTTTTTTATTTTTTTCCTATAGTTTTTATTATTTAATATTAAGTATCTCTAATGTTACATAAAAATGTTATTCTCATGTTAGATATATATAAAAAATATATATATATATATATATATATATATATATATATATATATTCTGTATACCTAGGTCTAATTCATAAGGTGTTTTGTATTATATGAATAATTTCAAATTTAAATTAAATAAAGAAATTGTAAAGAATATTATTTAAATTATAAAATATTTAATATAAATTATGAAGATATAATGAACATTCGCGCAAAATAATCAACAATTTCAAACAATGAATAAAATTGAGCTCGTCTCAATTACACTTTATGCATAGATAGACTTTTAATTAAATGTTGTATTTTATTCGTTTGATTTAACCAATCGACGATGTGTTTAACTATAACAGTTAATAAAATTTTATCCGATTAATTATCTTAGTATACCTACCTTAAAATTAGGATATTATTAATTTTATCATAAAAGGTCACAAATTAATTTTATTCTAAATTAAAGCAAGTTCAAAATCATGATGAATTTTTTCTCAAAATATTTATTCATACTTTTTTTCTATATATCAGTCTGAATCTAGCCTAGTTTAACATTATAATATATTAAGAAACATGATAAAATAAAAAATTCACTTATTGATAATACAATTATAACTTTTCCCCCAAAAACGTTTATTGAAAATTTATTAAAACGTGCTATTTCACTTGTAAAGGTATTTTCAGAATCATAATGGTGGAAATAATTTAAGTTAATGCACCGTTTATCCCCATGTCAGAAGATTGAAGTTTTCAACACCGAAAACCAATAAAACTTAATCATATAAATTTTTTAATTATAAAAAACATTTTTTTATTAAAATTTACTTAGATTTAGCTAAATATAATTATTGTAAATATTGTGTATGGATATTAATTGTTATAAATATTATGTATGGATGATATTATTGAATCGGGTATTTGTTAGTATTTTAACTGTTAAATTAATTACTTTTCGAGGTATCCTCAGTATGGGTAACAATTGTGGAAACCACCAACGATATATGAATAAAAAAAAGCAACGACAAACTGTAATATGGCTGTGCTTTGATTCGTTTCCTATTGCGAATGTTTGAAATATCAAAGGCTCTTTTTAATTCCCGAAGCGAGTAGCTTAGAATGATTTTTCATCAATATATTTCACCACAAATACAAAATAATTCATCCACTCCAATGATGCATTTATATACTTTTACCTGAAAAAATACCCCAATAATGTTATCCTATTAGTCTGAATTTATTATATCACGAGGCGGTAAATATGATATTTATTTTTTTGTACAAAGGTAAGCGTCCGCAAAAGTGGTGCATTAAAATGAAATAGCTGAAAAATTCTATCGCTTTGTTTGTTTATTTTAGTTCATTATATAAAGCCCAGCTTCTAGTTATAAAATAAACTACTTATCCTGCCACTGCCACCATTTTAGACTCATCCATTAAAATGATGTACTTTTTCAACGAATAAAACTTACCTCGGTTATCATCAAATTCCAATTAACTAATGGGGTACGGTCGATTTATTTTGGGGTGGCGTGACAAACAATAGAAGACCAGAGCAAAGGCCAAATAAAACAAAGAAAAGCCATCTTTAATTGGTGATATGTCTTCTAATGAACATCCAGGGGTTTTAACCATTCCATAATTATATTAAAACAATCAATTATACTACGGAAATAGAGAGCAATGAAGAGTATACTTGAGTAAATACTTCGTTAGTTAAATACATGAGATTTTTAAGCAAACATTTCTCAAGATGCTTATAATTTACCAAAATAATATAAATAATAACCAAGCTATGTTAATAACCAAACCTTGGCCAAAAAGGTTAAAAAACAGATTTTCAATTGCTTATAATTGTAGAGCACTGCACAAGTTACATTTTTATAATATTGCTTTATTATGTGGTAAAATGTATTATTACTCTCTTTGAATTTTCGGATGAAACAGAACAATTTTATAACATATATATATGTATATATAGTAGTGAGTAGAATAATTGATGTATAATAAGTGTGACAACCTATAGAAATATATAATATAATGTTTTGTGTAAAAATCAGAGAGTTGAAATAAAATAATAAGCAATATTATAAAGGAAATCGTTGCAGAGGTTGAATATGTCAAAGCACTTCGTTACACCCACTTTTACTGATAATTTATAAATAAAAAATATCTCAATTCAATCTCAAATCACACTAGTAAAAAAAGTACACAAAATTAATTTAACCTCTTTTGAAAATAATAATTTTTTCATTCAAATAATTTATAAAATAAACCAATTTGACTCAGTATAAATGTCTATTAATAGAGAAACTTACCAACTTAAATATATCTTTTTATCGATTATGAGGCAAACTAATTTACTGCAAACGACTTAGATTGGTGATAATATAATAAAAATCACGGCCTTGAGTTCCCATAAATATGTATTTTATAGTTAAAGGTGTCCTAAAATTAACATAGATGGATGGAAATTCATAAAGAATAACGTATAAAGTTTTCCACAGAAAAGCAAATGGAGGTAAATGGTCCCAATCGTTCACTGGCATTTAATATTATTTTATATAATTATTTCTCAATTAACTTCCTTGAGGTTAAGGTAACGTAAATCATGGAAGATGGAACAAGTGATTATAAATGTTTTTTCCTTTATAAAATATATATGAAATCCTTTAGCACTTTATTATTTTAAATTATTATTAGATGATGGTAATAATATATCATCTCTTTGTTAATTTTATTAATTAAATATTTAAATAAAATATCCCTGGACTTGATGGTCTTTGTTGCAAAGTTAATTGAGTTCAAAGTGGTTGCGGTGGGTAACTGCAGTATGTTGGTTTGTCGTTTTCTACTTCTAAACACTCATTAAATACTAATGTTGCCCATATAAATATATACTAAAATTTAAAAAAAAAAGTTTATTACATATAAGATTAGTGTTAATACAAAAAAAATCAAATTGGACATTGGAATTCGATAAACGAGATAACAAATCATATAAAATCAAAAGTATTACAAAAAACCAATCCAACGACATCTTATCAGACATTATTAACACCTGATATTTGCTATCACACATAAATTGTCCGAATTTATCATGTTGTCTTACATAACTAATTATAAATTATTAAATTTATATCATATCACATCACTACTCTGTCTTCTTTTCCTCTAAAATCGGCGTTTGTCCGTGGAATGTCTCCTCATTATAAATTCTACCCTTTTTCATCATGGTGCCGTGAATCTGAAAACAATTATAATTTGTGAAAAATCTCGCCTGATAAGAATTCCGTTATCGGTCAGATGTTATAAATGTGTTAATACCCTGTCCCAATATTTAATATTGAATCCGAAATTGATATGGAAGAACTCGTGGTGCTTATCATGAAAATCAGCGTCGGGTTGCCATGGCTGCCACCACATTGCTTTGAAGTTTATACCAGAATGGTCTATTATTCCATGGTAATATGTGTAAATGGCTATTATGTAGAAAGGAACTGAAAAAAAAAAATCCAAATAATATATTGATTTTATGTAAGATCGTATTCAAAACTGTGCGTTACAGTAACTCTTTCGCTTATATCCATGAGAGTTTTTAATATATGTATTTATTATGTTAGTATTTTTAAAGAACATTTAATATTAAACACTTCATTCATACATTTTTTTGTTATAAATTTAATGCATGGAATGGTGAAAATTCAGATATTAATATCGTGGCTATTGATTTTAAATAATAATTATATTTTGATTATTTTATAGTCTTATTTTATTAAAAGCTTGCACCTAAATAATCATTAAAGAAACACTAATAATTGTTTTATTCTTTTAATGTAAACTATTAATTTGTAGATATGTGTTTATGTTAATAACCCATTGATTTTTAAATAATTTAATAAATAACAAAATAATATAAAATTTAAGATTTTTTGTAGCTCTCTCGTTTTCTATGCGATGAATTACACTTAAAATATACCAATTAAAAATTATTTTAGTAATTTAATATAATCTCTCATCCCAAATAAAAATTCTCATGTTAGTTATAAGTAAAAGGATTTATATAGTTTATAAAAATATATCTAATTCCTAAGTTGTTTTGCATTATTAATCAATGTAAATCCAAACTCAATAAAAAAAAATTAAATGCTATTAATTCATTTTAATTTTTAATATTCTTCCTTTGTCACAGAATATAATCACTGATTAAAAGTTCAACCAATATCTATACAATGTATTTGTTATCTATCATTGAACACGTTATTAAAATAAATAAATATAATGAAAATTTAAAAAAAAGTGAATCCCGATGAACTTCAACGTGCAATGGTAATTTATTATTTTCAATAAGCCTTCAGAATGCTGAACTTTTTTCATTATTCTGTAAAAATATTCATACGATGCGCCGCCATTTGGTCAATAAGTGTGAATTGTGATTCTTTGAGGCAGACATTTATATTCTGTCACACATAAAAATGCAAATGAAATTATTCAGCTCTTTGTTGATAAAATAATATAACTAATTCTATTTATATTATTTTTAATACGATAACAAACAACGTGCTTAATCTCGGACGTTGTTCTTTTCAATTGAGTCACTTTGTTATCAGTAAAGGTCGTTTAGATAATATAATGTATGCGGGGAGATTTGATTGAATTTTTGTTATACAGAAATTTATATATGTTTCAAAACAAGGATACAGAATTGTATGTTTTTAACGCATTCGCTTCACGTCGGCAATTCTAAAAGTTACGATGTAGAAAAGAAGAAAATTCGATCATTGGAAACACCTAGACCAACTTTATTGTTTTCTGTGTAGGTGTTAAAAAACACAATGCAACATTTCAAGTTACACTAACTATAAGAAGACACAATGAACATTCAATAATGATGACACGTTTTCCTCATATTCTTAGTCTAGACACTATTTCATTTCATTGTGTGAAACATTTTACTATGCGGAATTACGTAAAGGTGAGAATATTATATGGAGACATTCCTGGTAAGTTATATAATAAGTTAAACAGCTGGAGATATTTTAAACCACTAAAAAATAATTAAGTTAGAGGCTCAGATACCACTCAATAAAAAATAGATTTTATTTTATAACTGTCAGATCGGGAATAATATTAATAAAATCCCTATCGATCGTCTTGATCCAGCAATTACTCAAATTTCCTGGATTGTAAGGTAAAAAACTGAGGCTATTATAGTTATAGTTAAAATCGCCGACAGACAATAAATTAACAATTTGTTCTGCCTAAAAAAACTTTTATTAATAAAATTATTCTCAAAAAGCCTTTCAAAGCGTAAATAAATAAATAAATAAATAATTGAAGGGTCTGGTGGAATAAGGGCGTATACTGAAATTATAATTTTCGAGATAATCGGTTAAAACATTATTTTTTTTAAAATTGTCTTTAGTAACAAGTAAATTCCCTTAATAGGATATCAATAAATTTGTCACATAAATCAAGACGTTTTACGGAAAAAGGGCGTATCCACTTATCACCTCCTCAATTATCAACTCAAAAGAAATCTCATTTGGATGATGGACTGGGATTTTATAAAAATTATTCCTGATTTTCTTAGTCACATTAATGATTTGATTATTTATATTGTTATAATTATTTGTGCATTAATGATATATTTTTATATTTATCACTTAAAAACAATATTAAATGTTAATATATTTAAAATTGTGAGTTGTTATTTGCATGTAAAAAAATTACTCAAATAATCGATTTCACTTTTTTCTACATCATGTTTATAAATAGAAAACAAATTAAAATAATAATGCCTTGTCTCTCTGCATGAAATTTTATATACAAACATATTAAATAAATAGTATAAACTTTTACATTCAAAATCATCGCTAAAGTAATTAAAAAACCATATTTCGATTGATAAAATAAACGCATTAGATTCGATTTTTGATGACAAAGTCTACATTGGAACGTCGACTTGGAAAACTATAAAAGTTTGTTACCAAATTGAGAAGGACTTTCCCGCACAACTTGTTCTAGATTAAATCTTCTGCAAAAGTTCCCCTCCAAATTGAGTGTTGGTATTTTTATCTAAATAATATTTAAAAAAAAAATGTAATACTCACGCCAATGTACAGGAACTGTGAAAAGTGGAAGACACATAGTCATTTGAATATGCATTATTTCCACAGGATGAATTGCTGTAACTGAAAATGCTGTCGGCTGTTTGTACTTGTGGTGGAGTTTGTGAAAGTTTTTGTACAAGAAGGGTGTGTGATACATTCTATGAAGGATATAAGTCGTGTAATCCTGTAAAAGTATAATGTATGTAGATAATTTGGTTGATTTTTAAATGATTTTAATATACCTGGTATATAAAGACTGCGGGGAATTGCAAGAAGAACCACCACCATCCATATTCGTCCATTTTGTAATAAATAGTTGAGGGATTCCCATTGTAGATATAACAAGCCAAAAGTGCCGAATATGTACTCGTTACTAAAAGGGCAAGTGATCCAATCATTATTTCGTGTAATTCCAATTCTGTCGAAAGCCATTTGTTGGGTTGAATCTTCCAATCTTTCGGGTTGTTTCTTTGCCTCACGTAGAAATACCACTATAGAATTATAAGTATTTTTACTACATTTTTTTAAATATATTTAATAAATATCACTCACATGCAAAAATCCTCCAACTCCAAAATAAAGACCATAAGACACTGAACTAGCACCAATCCAAAATGGTAAAAAATCATTCATTTTAAGACCTTCGAACGAGAAAGACTTCCTTATGACGTCATCTGATGTCTCATTGAAAGTTCCAGTCCATTGACGATATGCAGTCACTAATATTACTATCCATTCTCCTATTAAATATATAATTACCATTGAATATACGAAATTTTATAGTACATGTTTCTGTGTTTTTTTAAATATTGTGTTAGGTTAGGTTAGGTTGTTTTTTTTAATTATTTGCAGTTTATGAATTTATTACAATCAAATTGCTGATTATATTGAATTTTTGTTTTAATTGGTCTTCTTTTAACTACAAACTAGAAGCCATTATCAAAAACAGTATAATTATAAAATTATCTTTCTTTTAAACCTAGTAATAACTTGAAGGATCAATAAGTATATATTATAAGTTTTTTATCAATAAGAATTCATCAAATTTAAAAGAATAATCCCGTTGAATGGGAGATTTATTTTTAAATATTTACTTATTACAATAAACATTATCGACATGTTGGCTCTTTCTTAATATTTTGATAAGTTTTCACCTACAATCCAGGAAATCAGGATAAATTTGGATCGAGATTTTACTAATATATTATTATCAGTACATTAACCCAAGGTTCGGAAAACTGTTTTTTAAAAAGAGAAATTTTTTATTAAATATTTTTTTTATTAATACTCATTTGCAAACTCGTGTTTATCAATATGAAAATACTAATTTGACTTGTTTTAATTTTACATAATACATAAAAAATAATATATAACGGTGGTTTTCGATCCCTGCATTAGACAGTCGATTGTTTTTAATTTGAGTGAGATTTGAACCTATAAATCTATATCAGATATTGCATTGAGTTTTAATTTAAATAAAATAGTCTCATAAATAGTAAATTTTATGATAGAATAATCAATTCACGGAAAAGCCGGGTCATTGCTTTTTTATAAATCATTCATCAAACAGAATATAATAAATATGTCAATGTTATTCGAATGGAAGTGTTAATATGATGAAATGATTTGCATTATCGAATATGAGTGTATGGCCAGTGTTAATTATTGTGATTTAAGCCGAGTTGAATTGAAAAGCTCTTTGTTAATTGCGTTTCGTTTAACGACCGACAGTTAAAAGCGTAACTCGAACACTTTACTGCTAACATCTAAAACAATATTATTATCCACCAAACAATCCCATCAGATTCAATCACTAATTACCTATTTTGTGGCTTTCACCAAAGTGTATCTTTTCCTACTCATTAATCCAAATGATGTTTATTTCAGATAACATTATTTCGGACTACGTTAATTATTGTGATCATTTCCATTGGGAACGGATTTTGTGACACATAATATCACATTTCCGAATTATTCGCAAATACAGCGAGATTAATTATTGTGCGATTTAATCTATTGAAATATATATATATATATATATATATATATATATATATATATATATATATATATATATATATATATATATCAAACTGAAATGCTGATTTTATTATTATTATATGCATTGATATACGAATTATGATATTTGATAATATAATTTAACCACTTTTTCCTGGAAGATTATTTCCAAAATATCCACATTAAAAATAATTTTGGATTTATGCCTTCTGCAAGGAAAGCCGATGATATAATAAATTATGGTTACAGTATTTTTTGCTCTATTCTGTGGGTATAAAGAAAATATATATATCTTGGTATGAAATACATATTTTTAAGCAGTTTGTTTACTTGGTTGTAAATAACACCAAATAAAATTCATTTCAATGAAAATTGTAGTGCTTAGATATTTTAAAATAAATAATATTGGTTAGGTTGAAATAAATAAATGTTAATATAAAAAAATGTATATGTTTATTTTGTTTAAAAACTTTTACGATAATTTTTTCAACTTAACCTAACTTTATTATTTTAATTTTTGTGTATGTATTGTTAACAAAATAATTGTAAAATCATTTAACATTGAAACAAATATACAAAAATTAATTAAGATAAGGTTAGATTAGTTACATTTCAACTAGTTAGTTTGACACCAACTAACCTGTGTAGGATTTGAACCTATGTCTACTAGATAAAGCCTAATTGCTCTAAATCTATATATTGCTATAAATATATATATCTTTATATTGATATTATTGAAATCCAGAAAGAAATAGTTTTAATCTTGTACAAATAAACTGATTAAACTATGGAGTTGAATCGTGTACTTTGTGTATATGTGTATTAATGGATTTTGATAATAACATAATTTTATAATTGAGCAAATCAATTGAGATATTTAATATAATTAAATGGAAGTGTCTCTAATGTATAGATGTGGTATTTTTTTTTAATTTAATTGTGGGGAAGATAGGAGCATATAGACGAAGATAATGAATACCTTCGTCTCGTGTATAATGCAGAATTTATTCAATCCACAGTTGAAGAGTCTACAAATTGACCAGCAGAGTAATGTTTTATTCAATGTAGGCTTATGTGAAGACTATATTGCAAACCTTTGAGTGTAGCTCCGAAGGTGAAAATGGCCAAGGTAGCTATGAATTTGCTGATGACGTCTGGTAAAGTGTTCCAGAACTGTTCGATCCTGTCACTGTATTTTTCAGACCATCTCACTCCTTCCACCATTGGATCGAACAATTTCTTTTTCAGGACACCATTCATTTTCCTTTTGATAAAACCCTCTATTATGCCGCCCATCTTCACGCTACTTCTGTTGACAAAAAAATACACACAGATATATGAAACTGTCGTTATTATATCGATGGGTAAAAGGCACAAAAACGTAAATATATATATATATATATATATATATATATATA
>JAGTTH010002655.1:0-29751 GCA_022606485.1 Agraylea sexmaculata
GTCTATTTTTATCTAAATGTGCTCTTTATTTTGTTTTAATCCTAATTGTGTATTATATATGTAGGCTTTCTGTATAGCAATCAATTCTTTGTTTCTTCATACTTATTTTTTTATTATTCATACCAAACGATGACATAGTGTAAAAATCCACTAATGGCGAAAGTTTTAGCGTTTATTTCTTTTAATCGTAATCGTAATAATAATAAAAATTGTAATATATAGCCTAAATTGTAAAACAGTGATATAAAAGAGGGTAGAAGGCAAAACCCACTCAATTAAAAAAATGATTTGATCAGTTATTACGACTGGGTGATAAGTAATAATATTAATAAGAACTCGATCGATAGTGTTGATCCAGGTTTACTCTGATTTCCTGTATTGTGAGGTAAATACTGATTATTAAGTCGGTGGCCTGTGTAACAAGTAATAGTTAAAATCACCTACATGACAATGAATTAACACACTTTATTATCGTAGACTTATGCACACAGAATTGGAGATGATCTCTGATCTTAGCTATTTGGTATATTAATAATTATTTTTTACACAACAAACATTTTTTATTTTAAAATCTGTGGAAAATTATGACCGTCTTGGAATCACCTCTGGCAATATTTTAAGTAAATACAAATGTATATATTTTTAAGCGTGTTACATATTTCCGCGTGTTGTTGAAAAAGAATCTAAATAAAAATGGCGTGCGAAAGAAGCCGTAAAGAAAGAAAAGGCTGCGGCCACATAAAATATAATAATAAATACTTGACACGTCGAACCATATTTTAAAATACCGTGTCAATACACCAGAATGTAACCCTTCGACGAATTTAATTACCGTATCGGTCACATTGTATATTATGTGTGAGATAATTATTTATTTTTAATAAATTTTACCAAAGACTGCAGTTCTAATAAGATTAAGAGGATCGTATTCAATATAATAGTGTAAAAAGTGGGTTAGTGAGTCGTGCGTGTACGAATAGACTCGATACTATTGGTTTACACGCATACGCACCGCATGCACACACTCTTAGTATATTGAATACGGCCCAGAATCTCCTGTTATTCATGACTATTCTGTCATATTTTAAACTGAGATGGTGAGTTCTTGAAAAAAATGAGATAAATATTCTTATATAATTCACATGCCTTATTTATTTATAGAAAAATAGGAGAGATTTATATTCTTAATAAAAAATCATCAAACGTTTTTTTTTATACAAAAAATATTATTATTTTTCTTTCTTCATTCATTCTTTTTCTTCCCCCTTGTCAACATAATGAAATAAATGCTGTAAGACCTTTAAATATTAACATATTATTAAAACATATAATATTTGTTGCCATATCTCTTAATAATGTTACAAAATAAAGTCCATATAAATTATAAAACTATAAAAAATAACCCTTTAAATTATTGTCTGCAGTATGAGATGCTCATTTTATGGTTGATAAAAATTCACAGATTTCCGAACGCATCTGTAAATAAAAAAAAATACATGACGATTTCAAATAATAATTTATTTATGATTATTTTCTGGGGCTTTCCGTCAAAATAATCAAATGGTTATATAAATAAGTAAATTCTCATTGAGTTCATACAATCGGTAATCCATTATTCATGTTCCTCAAAATTAATTGATGAATAATTCTCCCTCGTTTGCTATCGAATGCACTGCAATTTTACATATAAAATAATTTGAGTATGCGACAGTTTAGTATCCAAATACCGTATAATGTACGGTATCTTATTATAATTCAAGTTGGTTTGATAGTGACTAAGTTATTGTTTCCTGCCATCGTTCTCTTGATTTATTAACACACCGACTGACCATAATATTGTATTCGACACCACAAATCCGACATTTTTTTTTATACATATTACATGTATGCATGCGTTTTGTATTCAACACCTAAAAACAGACAGAAAGCGCGTGTTGGAATTTTGCATCAAACTATACAAAAATCAAAATCTATAATGTGTTTTCTTCTTTACCGTTATTCTTTATTATGGTTGTCGATTTCTGCGTCTCATCACGCACACTTACGTACGTGTTATTAAAATACCTTAAGGTTGACACACAATTATTATATTTTGGTAATATTATATCTAAATATCCAGGGTCTGATATTAACAGAACAATCTTATAACAACATTATATTCTTAAAATAAAAATACTATTTTTTGAAATTTTTATATTCACATTTGTCCCATGACAAGTATGATGATTTAAAATAATCAAATAATAAAGGAAATCAATGCAGAGGTCGAATAAATAAAAAAATCGATTAATAGATAAAAGGCTGTGTTCAGATATAAGCTTAGTTTTTTTAAAGAACGATAGGTATATACAACATGTTTTTAATTGAAACTAAAAGATTTTTTACCCTTTTATGTAATGCTATTGCGATTATTAAAAAAAATATACCAAAACGGGGCTAAGCATTTTTTTGTATAAAAAAAAATAATTTATTACGACAGCTTGAGATTCTTCGGTTTTATTAATGAGTGATAATATATGTTGTCATTAGAAAAAAACAAAAACAACTTATGATGTCATCGCATTAGTTCAAGTACAAGATCAAATTGAATACGTCAACAAGGTATTGTTATTTACTTGCAATGTTCATAATTCACTTGAAATTACGCTAAACCGTACTTTGTTTACATATTTATATCAAGCGGTCAATCACCTAACAAGTAAATTCTCAAACTTTTTAAAATAATAATTAAAAATTGAAAAGTTTATCAAGCCGACTTGGACCATTAATGAAAGTGTGGTTGTGTTACATTTAATGTACCATTCGTTACATTTAATATTGATTATCAATAAAAGACATGTTGTATACTGGATAGAATTTGAATCATTGATGATATGATGGTTTATAATAATAAATTAATTAACTTCACAGTTTCGCTCATCTGTCATATTTCTTTCGTATAATAATGAAAAAAAAACGGTGTTAGTTCATATAAATCCGAAATAAAAAATTATCGTAACATAAACGGTACTCATACTATGTAATTATATAAATATAATTTTAATTGAAATTTTCAATTTGTTAATGTTTTTTTATGTTCTGCTTGGTTTTTTAATAGGACGGTTATATTTGAGTATTGAATTCATTTTTGCTTAAAAGTGTTTTTTATATCGAAAAGAAGAAATTTTATATTTTATAAATGAAATATAAAAATGTGGAATTATTTTGCATTATCAAATCAAACACATCTAAAAACTATTTTAAATTTATTTAATATTTTCAATCGATATTGTTTTTAGATGCTCTGCTTTGTCTTTATTCGAAAGAATTTTGAATTTTTTAATATATACTCTAAGGATAGTTATGGGAAGGACCCGTACAGACATATAACATACACACACTTAGACAATTATATATATTATTCTCAATAAGTCCATATTGAATAACAAAAATATAAATAAAAAGATTCTCGTGCGGCCGTAGTTTAGTAAAAGGCGATGTCCAGTTCCCTTAGCGCGACTCACAGAACTGGTTGATACATAATGATTCTGATATAGATAATCTTGTAAATAAATAGCTAAATAGTATAAATATGTATTAATATTTATTGATTGTCGGCATTATCAGAGAGGTCACGTATTATCCAGACTTCCTTCCTGAGCGATGCACACAACCAACACGTGTCGCACGACAATTTCCACCTTTATACACAAAATAATAATAATACATCCTCCTGCACATCCTATATTTGTTCACCGGATAAACTATACTAATGTAACAAACCTATCATATTCAGGTGTGATTATTAATAAAAGTAACAGTGAAGCGGTGTACGATGAAAAGAACTCTGCTTAGAAACGATTGAAACAAATAAATATCGTGACGCCTTCCCTATTGACGGGAGTCCCTTTATAAGGGGTTGGCCAGGCCACCTTGGCCTTTACGGGAGAATATAGTAGAGATGGTTTCCCAGGCCACCACACAGCAATGAGTACTTAAGATCTAGTTTGCTAAGCTAGATCTACCAGTGACTCCGGTGCCGTGAATCGAACCCGGGAGTCTTCACTCACGAATCCGTTACACTAACCACTGGGCCATAATAAATCAAATCTAAAAAAAATCCCGTAAGCCTCACTTGGTCAATATTAATAAATATATATATTAATAATGATTCAATGTGATTAATATGATAATGCAATGATACTAGAATAAATGAGTCTCTAAAGACGACTTACATGTTAGAAGTCGAAAAAATAATTCAATATAATGATGAGAGTGTTTGCGTGCGATTTAACAAAAAAAATTGTTTGGGGAAAATAAAAAAAAATGTTCAGTGGATTTGTCATAAATTTTAATAGATATTTGTTATTCTTAAAATGCATCAAATGTTTTATTTTTTTATTTTATATATATATATGTATATATTATATATTTAATATATATAATATTAATATATATATAAGCATAAGTTTTTACAATGGTTGATAAAACAATACATCTTTGGAAATAGTCTTAGATGTACAGAGTGTATAAATCTTTTTACCTATAACTAACATGAGATTGTTTAATTTAAATTTAACATGAATAATAGTATCAAATTATAGAAAGAATGGGAAAAAATAAAAACCTATTTACAAGTTTGGGGATTAATAAATAATAGCAACAATAAAAGCAATATAAACAAAACAATTACAAAATATACTGCTTAAAAACTAAATAACAGTTTGTTTGGGTAAGACCAAATTTGAGTTTAGTGGATTATTAGAAATTTACATTTTATTTATAAAAATAATAATATCCATTGGTAAAATGAACTCACGTTTCCTCGATTCGGTTAGTCGGGAAGTTAGTCATTTTAGTGTAATGTTTTTTACTCAAATCTGCGATATTTGCTTTGATCATTTTTAACTTAATGTCCTCGTGAACTTCTTTAAGATATCACATAAAAATGGTGATCTGTTAAACCATCTAAATACTTTTGTTGTGTGTAGTTAAAACACAGAAAATTCAGAACATGTCATACTAAACCTTTTTACTGTATATTCTCCTGGATCATTTACCATTTGTATTAAAATATTTTTATTTTATTTATTTATTTATCTAATATATATATAATTAATCATATTAGGAAAGCATGAACCATCATCACCTTGCCATTACAGGAAAAACCTAATGCGGTTCGGCAATGATGGACATTTGTCAGAATTATAAAAGATACAAGATAAAAGTAACTTAAATATATAACAAATACAACGTATAGTAAAAAATAAAAAATATCAAGTAATGAACATCACGAATGTTTAAAATATAAAGCAAAACGAACATAAAGTAATAGAGTTTTTATAACATAGTTGATTAATAAGTACTTCTAATAATACGTGAGACGCGTGCCTCGTCCGTGCAGGTCCTTTGTTTCTCGGTCGAAGTTTTTCACGATCACAGTATAGTATAATACTAAAATACCTGTACAAATATGCCAAATATACTATAGCATAGTAGTGAGTGTAGTTACAGACAATAATACAGTACCAAATTAATAAAATGACCACATTATGTACATACAAAGCTGGCGCCGACCAGCACGTGCCTTCATGTGCGCGCGTGCATATTATTTGTTAACTATTATTAATTTAAACACAAAACCACTTGTTCATTACTATAGAAGAATAAATTAGCTTATTCCAAAATATCAAGTTTATTGGGATAGATTTTCGTAATAAATTGTGACTATTTTTTCTTTGACTTGTAAGTATAACTTCCACAATCGTCATTTTTTTACACCTTACAATTTAAATGTTTAATAAAATCCTTTTAATTTATTCAAAATCTAAAAAATATGCAATTATATCTATACTCATTGAAAGGGCAATTTAAAAAAATAATATAATCAATTTTAATAACTTATATACATACATATATTCCCCTAAAGGTTGGGATTCCTAGGCGTGCGTCGCCGTAAACGTACACCGTAAAGACGGTAATAAAGTTGCTTTGCTGTACTTTTAATCGTTTTTTTGTTAATTATTGCCTCGCCCGAGGCTTAAATGAGGCATTAACTAATAAAAAAGTGTAGCTAAGTAACTCTACTATCGTATTTACGGTGACATTTGCCTGGGAATCCATTACTTAAGACCTGACCAATATGGAAGGCGTCACGGTATTTTTAACTGAAAATGAACAAAAAAAAATTTTTGATTTCCCAGGTAGTCAAATTTTGACCTTTATACCTTTAATCATCGATGTTATCATTTGTTTTATTGGAAAATGGTTTACAATGAATATTTTATCGTAGTGTATAATATAATTTCAATGGACAAAGAATAATGTATTTTTTTTATTAAGACTGTTGATATTCAGCGACTGAATAATTTGAGCTCGCACCTCATGAATCCTTTTTCTACTGAGCCACAAGTTACACAATGAAATAAATATAATTTGTATGCAACAAAGTAGAGTAGGAACGGTCATAAGTTGACAGTGTTAGCTATAAACCTCAAGAGGCTGTTAAATATAAGCTTTACAACCTGCGGGCGGAACCTTCACACTCTTTAACAGCATTCACACAAATATCACACAATACCGGAAATATCATTTCATTTATATTACCACTGTGGTCTGCTTTTTGTACAAAATAAATAAGCATATAAGTGATTTAAACATGCAGGCTCCAACTTTTGACAGCGGCACCCCAGAAATATTGCGCATATTTATTATTGACGGGTTATTGACACAAAAATGACTTACAAAATATAGACGGTATACACACAGACAGTTTTATTTAACGAACAAATACTCTATTAATATGCCATATTGGCTCAGGGGATAAGAAGAGTGGCTACAAATACTGTGGTCATGGGTTCAAATCCCATTCAAGTCAAGAATTTTTAAATTGATTTGATCGGTTATTACGACTGGGAGATCGGGAATAATATTAATAAAATCCCGATCGATCGTCTTGATCCAGGTTTACTCTGATTTCCTGTATTGTAAGGTAAATACTGATTATTAAGTCGGTGACCTGTGTAACTAGTAATAGTTAAGATCACCGACAGACAATTAACACGTTGTTGTGTATAAAGAACCCTCTCAAAAAAAGAAAAAAATAAAAGCTCCTCGGGGCGTAAATAAATAATAAAAAAAAATACAACGGATTTTTTATAAATACATTTTTCTGTTAATCATCCACCGAAATATAGATTTTTTATCGTAATACTAAAAACTTTATTCCTAAATATGGGATATGAAGACTACTGTTTTGTTTGTAGATTAAACTTTAAATTTTAGTAAATTAATTTATTGCAAATTATATTATAGTTTTGCGGTGTGACGTGTCACGACCGTTGGCAAAGAGCAAATCTGTTAGTTTGATGCCTATTTTTAATATTCATTGATGTTATATTTGTCTAAGATTGAGTGATTTTTTTCTATAGATGTAATAGCCTAGGATATAAGGGAAGTGTCTACAAATACTTATGGGTTCAAATCCCGATTGAGTAAAAAAAAATGCGATCGGTTATTATGACTGGGAATTAAATCCCTATCGATCATCTTAATCCAGGTTTACTCTGATTTCCTATATCTTAAGGTGAATGCTGAGGCGATTATTAAGCCGGGCAAATGTCATTGAACTACTAATAACCACCGGCAAGTAAAAAAAATGAAAAATATATTAACAGGTTGTTGTGTCTAAAAAACCTAACTTGTAATAAATCTTTCAAAAAAGGCCCCTCGGGACGTTCATTAATGAAAAAATATAAATATTGGCAATAAGTACGCACTCACTATTGGGTGGTCCAACCAAAAATGGTCACGGTGTCAGAATCACACGACTCAGTCACATGAAAACATGATTGTGCGTACAAATAATATAATACAATACACACAGTCACATTCGACTTTATTATTATTGAAGTGTGGTGTGAAGAAGGTGGATAAGTAGACAGGATGACCACAATATCGAAGGTCTGTCATTTGCACCTCGCCGACACCATAATGGCCTAATCATCATACATTCTTTATTATTTGGAACCCAACAGACCATCATTAACTATTACCAGTCACACACATTATCTCTATACGCTGAAAAATCAACAAATACCTCGGTGGGATTCCGCCTTCTGAGAAATAAATGTGATTGTACGCTTTGTAAATGGGCAGTCATTTGTCTAATAAATACACTCTGAAAACATATTAATATACTGCATAATATTTCCCATGAAACTCTAAATAAAACATATATTACACGCGTGTATGCAATCCAGGTAGTTTCGGATAATGTGCTCTCCACGGGATACATCAACCGAAAATATCGTCTCCGAGATGACAATTAATCAATTCTTTGACAATACATCACTTATTTTATTTGTGCCCCTGACATCGATTAAATTAAGATAAAATTATAAATTTAAAAAAATATAAATATTTCTTAATAGATGATCTGAAAACGAATGATTCATGTTGATCAAGTGTGCGATATGAAGTTTGTAAAACCGGACGAATTAGGGTCGACTTGTGTGGCACACCCACTAAATGACAGACATCCATTCACAAAAATGTCCCCGTCAATATTTTTGAAACCTGCTTAATCTTACACAATATATTATATTATAATGACGATGCCGATATCCTCATACAGATATCTTAAGAACCAGAAGCTCTGGAGCTTATTGCCTTTCTTGTGTTACCTGTTAACATCACTCACCAACCCCACATCATTCATGACACTAGTCATTTATCGTGTCCAGGGGGACGCTTTATTTTTATTATTTAAAAAAATGGATGAATAAAGTATTCTAACGTTTTTTTTTCATTGATTTCAGGTAAAAAATGGCGATCGCTGACGCCTAACGATAGGAGACCATACGTAGAGGAAGCTGAAAGACTTCGAGTTATTCACATGACTGAACATCCTAATTATAAATACAGACCAAGGAGGCGTAAACAAAATAAAGCAAGAGGGCCAGCAACACCCGGAGGTGCTCAAACTCCAGCACTATCACCGGGATATGTGCCTAACGCATCTACGCCTAACTCCACCTACTCGCATGAATACCTTCCCGGATCTCCAGCTAGAAGTGCTGATCAGCAAAGGAGGAAACAAGTAGGCATGAGCAGTCCAATGGCTCACTTTTCAGCGCCGAGTCCTGATTTAAATTCATATAGGAAGATGCAAGCTGATGCCGCTAACTCTTACCAAGATTCCGGATTTTCGATGTACCAAAACTCGAACATTGCCCCAGACGGCTACGATAATTATAATACGGCTGATCCTGGAAGTGAATATCCCACCGGTGAACATCACATAATGCATACTCCTGAATCATCGCCTACTCAGTCACCCGAACCGGATAACAAAGCATCCAAGTCAGATTCTGACTCCAAGAGTAAGATATCGTTGAGGAGCCCCAAAGGCTCTGATAAGTCACGCGCTGGTAGCGGAACAGGCGACACAACAGCCGCTCTCCCTACACCGGAAATGTCTCCAATGGAGCATGAAAAAGATTTCCAAATGAATGACGATAAAAGGCAAATAATGACCAATGAATATGGCTTAACCATGTCTACAATGACCAACGTCTCACCGTTGGCCTCAAACTCTCTCCCGCCGTCCTCTGGGACTCTGTCTCCCTCAGTACAGAGCTCAGTGTACCAACACAAGGTCTCTCTAGCCCCACCGACAAACTACCGTCAAAGTTTGAGCTACTCTAACCAATCGGCGCCAGTAACGGCCATGGGCATGGCTAATGGCATGTACGTTATGTGTACACAGAGAGGGATTTTAGATCAGGGCCATATTGTAACTGGAACTTTTTTCCCACCTGTGGCCACTTCTCAAGATCATCAAACTCTTGGAGCTTCTCCAGCAACTGGAACACTCGCAGGAGGAGGTGTCACATCTCTATCAAGCCACTCCCTATCCATAGGCCAACACAATTCAGTACCGTGTTTGGACACCAATACTATGAGTTACGGCGATTCGAGCATAGGCTACCAACCCTACTTGACTCAATATGATACGTCACCATATAAAAACGAAATGTATTCTACAATACCGTACAAGACCAATGATACAAAGCTGGAATACCAAAGTATGCCTTATGAAAAAACTGAACACTATTCGTATGTAAACGGTCCGAGTGCTGAAAGTTACATGCAACAAGCGGGAAGACAGATACATCCAGGTTCACCCGTTTCCGATGTCGATACCGGGGAATTTGACAAGTATCTTAAGTATTCTGGTCCTGAAAATGGCGCAAGTCCGGTTAGAGTCAATAATGACCAGGGTATGAATGCAGACGTCAGAGATGGATCCAGCATGGATACCAATCACAACTATCAGGATAATAGGAGTGCATCTGAGTATCAACACGATATGTATGGATCCAGGGAGCAATACTCGCAACAGCACAGGGTTGAATACAATGGACAGGATCACTACCAAAACAGACCATCGTCAGATATTTACGGTGATGACAGAAGTTACGGGTTCGTACCCACAGCAGGTCACACATCAGTCATTTTGCAGAATACTCAAATATATCCTGGAAAAACTGAAGTAGGGGGGCAAGTGATGGCTTCTCCCCTGGTTCCTGATGCTCCAGCAGCGCCACCCCTTCGTCCAGAAGATGATTTCAGTGTAATACTAGCGGGGGTGAGACAAACTTGTTACAGCAACTGAAAAACATTAGTCTGTTACCAAAGACTTACTCAGTATGTCTACTCACTTTGATAAAAATATACTTTATTTTAAATCGATCTGTAAATATATATTTTAATTATTAACTATATACCAGATGTAACTGACAAGTGCACTTACTGAACCACTGGTGCTATTTCAAATAAAATATACCTTTTATTGAAAAAAAAAAATCTATTTAAAAATAAAATTATAATATACAACTGTTAGCTTTAACATTATTGAATATTTTTGTAAAAATATACAAAACACGGTCAATCGATGCAATCAAAATTACTATTGTAAATATTATATATATATATATATATTTATACCAGTACAATCGTCATTCGAATTTGTTCTTGAGGCTTCCATTTAGATATTATGAATATTATTAAATATATTGTATTTTTTTATATAAATATTATATTCCATAAAATGTAAATATTGTTGCGTGCTTTGTAAATATGAATTGTAAATAAAAGTTATTTTAAAAATTAGTTGCAAATTGTTAAAATCAAATTGTAAATTAAATAAATTTATCTCATTTAGATATTTATACAAGAAGTTTCATGTGAATATTTTGTATACTTTAAATAATATATAATTTTATACATATCACTTTTGTAAGCTATAAATATTTACATATTAAGAATAATTTAAAATAAATATCAGTGAAAAAAATGAACATATTTTATATACAATGAATTGTACACAGTTTAAAGGACACAATAAAATATGTTTTTTTGAACTAATTGTTTCATTTATATTTTACACAAATTATAAGTATTCGTCTGTTAATTTAAAATTCAAAAAGTTTAAAATCAAAGATTATTCAATTATAATTATACACTTTTGATCCAATTTAAAATTGAATTTTAAAAAAATCCACACAAACAAAACACATTTATGGAACTTCTGTCTTCTTCTGCTGGATTAAATGACAAAATAATATTATTTTATGAATTATTAAGTATCAATCAATTAAGTAGTTTTCACATGGATTGGGTAATATGCATAAACCATCATATTTCATAAATATAAATTGTATTTTTTAGTTTAGTAATATAGAAAGTGAACTTTTATTCAATAAAAATATTAATATTGGAGCTAGAAAAATTTTTTATATATAAATTTTAATTAACTATACAATAATTATTAGTAGAAATGAATATCGCTGCCACTAACTAGTGAAACTGTGATTTTTTCATTTCCTTCATATTTTTACTATAAAAAATAATATATTTTTGCAACACTCTATAAATAATTTTGCTGGTTAATTGTAAATTTCCATATATTTCAGTGGTTTTCAAACTCTCTTAGGTCAGCATTATTTTTCATAGCCCAAAAAATTACTTGTAAATAAATTAAATTTGAAATAGCTTGTACAATTTGAAAGACATATTTTTTATAATATACAACAGGAAAACCATATTATTTCTTATGAAAAATCATGCTTGATATTCTACAGTGCTAAAATTAAAATTACCCATCGGATTATGAATTCGCCGATATTCAAAATTAT
Source organism: Agraylea sexmaculata (assembly GCA_022606485.1). NCBI lineage: Eukaryota > Metazoa > Arthropoda > Insecta > Trichoptera > Hydroptilidae > Agraylea > Agraylea sexmaculata. Next base: position 12,180 of record JAGTTH010002655.1, read on the forward strand.
ACTAATCCACTTCTTCGGTCTCTTGTCATCGATATTTTAGACCCAAGACTTCATCCTAATTATTATTTGCAAACATCCACTAAAAGTCAAGATATATGTGTATATTCATTGGAATGTAAGAGTTCAGTATAGTTATTATAAAGTTGTATTGAAACGTGTTTATTTGATGTTAGTGGTATTCTTGGATATGGGCGGGGTGAATGTGCCGCCCCCCGTCTGATATATAGCCCTTTAATTGCAACTAATAATACGCCCCCTCAGCTCATTTTTAAACATTAAATTATTGTGACTAAATCATCATCAATACTCTACTAATATTTACAAATTCTATTGTTAAACAATCAGTGATTCCAGTCTCGTTATGCACCCAATTCTATTAGTTAAAATAAAACATATATATAAATCTCACTTTCAAAATCTATAAAGATTAACTGTTTAATTTCTGGGACTATGTTTCAAGATCTCAAACAAATATATAATAAATTTGTTATGGTCGTTTATAATCAATATAGATACATTTTTAACCTAACCTAACCATTATTTAATATTTTTCTTTGGATGAGATAAATAGTTTTACTAAATTGAAATTTAAACGAGTATGAATTAGCGGTAATAATTCATAATAAATATTTCGTTTATAACAAATTAAAATAACATGGAGTTATCTCGTAAGTCTTCTTCTCTCTTTATCTTAATCGGCAATCTCTTACTTCGCTTCATTAGCCATCTGCTTGTATATTTATTTGAATTATTACTGCTTGTGTATTAAAACATACTAATTTACCCTTTTTAGATGATGCATTATAAGTAAAATTCACATATGATATTATCTATATGCAAAAGTAGTAAATAATAAACATTTAGTTAAACTAATGTGAAGGAATCTTGTATTATTTGTGATTCAAATTATACTGAATATTAACTTTTAGATGTCATTCCTCATATAATTAGACCAAATAAAATAAAATATATGTATTTTTAGTTTATAAAAACATAAGAAATTAAAATCTACATGCTTAGCATTTTTCATATTAATCAAACGTTACTTTTACTCAATATCGAAAGATGAAGTCGATGGTTATGTTGTCATTTAATTTGAAATATAATTTTAATACAAGTGTGTATTTTCATAATAATTCATGACGCAATGGTATTCAGTCTTTTCATAATTTTAGATGAATTTGTGCAAATGGTTTGCTCACGTTTTAAAATATGAAATTCTCATGGATTTTTAATGTTTCAAAAAAATTGAAATCACGCATTTTTTATGGATTATAAAGTATGAAGTTATTTATAGAATAACAAATGGGGAGATAAATGGACCCACAGTTCCCCCATTGTAATAATTTGGTTAAATTTCATCAATTTTATCCTCTAGATTCAAGTAATCGGGAACTTGTTTAGATAAAAATGCAATTAGGTACAATTACCCATATTCGCTATTCTATACTGTTAACTTAACTTAATAATTAATAAGATTTATAGAAATTAAAATAAATGTATTTTTTTAAATAAATATGTACATAAAAATTCCATATATTCAATAATCATATCTAGAAGCTGATGCTTGAAATTTTTTTATTTTTTTTTATTTGAATCAGTAGACATAAAATAATTTGATAAGGTACCGGAAAAGGAATGTCGTTTTTTTAAGTAAAAGATTTAAATGCTAATATTTTCTTTATATTTAAACTTTTGTTACAAAATATAATTTCCATTATTAAAAATAACTTGTCTCCACCTAAGCATTTTAATGTCCCTATCATAAAATTTCATCGGCTTTCAACAAAAATATTCGTCTATTCCGTTTTTTACATCTTCGTAAGTTTTATATTTTTTCCCATCAAGATGATGCTGTATAGACTTGATTCTTGCGGCCATGATTAGAATATAGCACCTATGTCTCGATCCAAGCTCACTCTGATTTCCTGGATCGTAAGGTAAATATTAATTATTAAGTCGGCGACCTGTGTAACAAGAAATAGTTAAGATCACCGACAGACAATTAACATCTTGTTGTGTCTAAAACCAAAAATTGTATAAAAAAAACCTTCTCAAAAAGCTAGGGGCTATCATTTAGACTGCTCCAGCGTATAATATCGTACTTGCACAAAAAAATTGTGTGCGCCACATATTCAATCTGGTAATACTGCCTGTCACGTGTCAATCGGTTTAATTATTATTTATAATATATAACAATTTATGATTAAATACCTTTTATTGACAGAGACATGAAATGTGTTATAGATAATAGATGAATCTACATTAGTTGCCGGTCAAATTGGACTATTTTACTATTTCGAAAAAGTCTCACTTAATAGGTTAAATAATGATTGAAAATAATTATTTTTTGACGTTTTTATACATGCAATATGTGGCTCAATTCCATAAAGACTTAAGAGCACAATGAATTTTTTTGCACTTACGATATTATACGCTAGAGTAGGAGAAATAGTAGATATATAAAAGATATTTAATTGTTACAAAGTATAAAAATTAATATTGCCTAATTTTAATAAATAATTACAATTTCTTTATTTTGTGTATTTCTTAATACAAAAAATGGTCATTATTGAGAGATGATTATTTATTTATCATGGAATAAAATGAACAGTTTATTTGTAAATTATGAAAATATTATCTCACGCTGGAGCAGGCGATATACACATAACCATCGATCGCGCTTTTTAACATTCACCGCATGATTTGATTGCTAATTATTTATTTGATTTGAATAAAAATATATGAGTAATGTAACCAGATAGTTGCTTATTAAGTTTATCATAATTTTAAGTAGTTATTTATTGAAAAATAATATTTTTAGATCCATTTTCCATTGGCGGCGCGGCGCACGGGGTGTCACGTTGGTGGAGGCGCGTTCTCAGAGTATTTAAAATATGTGGTGATCGATTTAATCAGGTGTAATGAAGGCGTGTCACCTGAGTGTATGTATATATTAGATATGAATATATATGTACACATAATAATAGTAGATATAGTGTGAGATGAGTGTAGTATTGACACATGTTATGCGGGGCCGCGGGCCATGATGGTGGCCGCTCCTCTCTTATCTTCAAGGGCGGCATCTTCACCATCAACCGGCGCCGCGGGACAATCAGGAATACTCAACCATTTCACTAACATACTATTACTATTAATACACTATATACATCGGTTTCTGCACATACTGAGCTACGTAGCTCCTGAGCTATGGGTTCATTGGTTGTACTACAGTGTTAACCCTAAGCAAACTGACCCTATACTATGAATACTCCACAATAATACGACACATTGGTGCTTTTAGTAGTCACAACTTAATATACTTATTAAATAGGATAAAAAAACGCGATACCCTACTTTCTCTTAAAATATGCTCAATTTGTTGAAGGCTCTGTATAACATCATACAATTAATAATTAAATATTATATATATTGGCTTCAATGTTGTTATAATTAATTTTGTAATTTTATTCAAGAATTCAAATGTCACAATTATCATCATATATGATTATTTTTAAAGCGCTGTAAGACCCGAATAACATAGGTACACTTAAGGGTATATATATATATGTATATAAATATATATATATATATATATATATATATATATGTATATAAATATATATATATATATATATATATTTATATATATATATATATATATATATATATATATATATATATATATATATATATATATATATATATATATATATATATATATATATATATAATATACTAGTCCTAGTTAAGATTACAAATGTCCATACTGTAACCGATAAAACACGACAAACAAAACCTATGCAATTTAATTCATATCATTCAGGTGCAGTTAGGTTTGGTTCAGGTTTGAACTATAATTAATAATTTTATCCGTTAGAAATTAATCATTAAATTAATTCATTTACAAGAGTATTACATAAACATCTATAATATTACGCAAAAAGCTTTGATTTTGGTAAGAATGATGATTTTTTTAGCTGCTAAGGGTAGTTTATACACAACAACGTGTTAATTGTTTGTCGGTGATCTTAACTATGACTAGTTACACAGGTCACCGACTTAATAATCAGTATTTACCTTACAATACAGAAAATCAGAGTAAACCTGGATCAAGATGATCGATCGGGATTTTATTAATATAATTCTGGTTACGCTGGTTATAAGGGACGTTTCATACTAGGACATCAGCAACATCTCAAACCTTATGTAAATAATGCGATGTGTTTTTAAAATATTGTCCAAACTACCAAAAAACCGGCTTTAGATCTTCCTATTGAATAAATTTAAATATGAGAGTAAATAACATTTATGTGTTTTTGGATTCAATGTTTGATAAAGATTCTTTGATTATAATTTGACTTTCTATTTAATTTTAAATAGGTACAAATAATTAAGATGGTGAAAAGTTTACCACGATGACAATTCAAAGACAACTACAAACTAATTTTGTTACAAATTTAAAGACCCTATGTAATTTTGGGTATATGAAATATAGGACGGGGCTATTTTTTATTTAAAAAAAACTGCTTAATTATTTATTTATAAAATTCTCTTTCAAAGTCGACGATACATTAAGCACTAGTATGTAAGAATCGTCGTGTCGGTAAATGTGATTTAAATTTATTTTCATTTCATAATATTATTGTGGCGTTAGTATAGCCATGGATGTTTGTGAGTGTATTGTTAAATATATACTGATAGTGTTCTTTCAATGTATTAGTGCGTGTTTATATCTAAAAGCACTAACACACTCATAAACATCCACAACTAAGCTGACGCCATTATAGACAGTCACAGTCAATGAAAAACCTGTTTGTTCTTAGAGTGACCGGATTGTAATCTGTAAATTTTGAAGAAATGCTTATTATTATTGCAAAGGAGTATGAAGGAAAGGTGTATTTATTATTTTAATATTTTTGGAACTTCTCAAGATCGTCAACATTCTACTCTGCTTGTTGTAATGTGAATAAATTTAATTAAATGAGAGTGTTTGCAAAAATATAGTTAAAGCACAACTGGAGGAATGGCATCAGGAACGTGATGTACGATATACATAATGAAATATACAATTGAAATAGTATTTTTTCCATGGGTATGGATGGTATGGTATGGTTATGGTGAGGTCGGAGAGGTGTTTTGTGGGCGTCTCTGGTGTAACGGCTTAATTTATGAGGACTCAGGTGTGCCGCGCTCACCTATCATTGCCAATATGGAAAACAGCCACATCATTACTAAATATCTACTATCTATCATTCATTGCTTGACCACCTACAATCATTAACACTGCTTCTAATCAATTAATAGTGTACACTCATAAACCAGCCGAGTGTGATTCGAACACCTCAAACAGTAATAAAATCGACTGCTCCAGCGTATAATATCGTAAGTGCAAAAAAAGTCTTCATGGAAATGAGCCACATATTGCATGTATGAAACGTAAAAAAATTTCAAATTCATATACAGTGATATTAATGCAAATTTTATTTCATTTTGAATTATACAATAAAAAATTCCAATAATTAAGTCCAATTCAATACTAAAATTTCATTTCACGTTCACTGTTGTAGATTTTCCATCAAACAAAGGTTAATTTTTTTTATATAAATGAAACTTTTAGATTGATTTGTTAAAATAACGAAAATGACAAATCATAGGAAAAATTTACAAATACAAGAAATTGGTTTGGTTATGGAAGAAAGAGTATTTTTAGCAAATGGTTGATGAGAATATTTTACTCAAGGTAAATTGCAGAAATAATAAAAGAATTTACAGGGAGTCAAAAGGAAAGTCATATACATTTAGGGCGTTTAGATATTATTTATCATCGATTATCTACAAGAAAACTTACATCAACATTATTGGTAATTTCCTTAACAATATGAAATAAATGTAAGAGTAAGAGTTTTTCGATTTATTTGTTTTTTTCATATTTAACCGTTTTTTTTACTGAACTGAACATGGCACGTACAAAAAGAATATAAAATTGTGTCGTGTTAATATTCATATGTTGGGATATTCTGTTTCTAATTCCTCTAAAAATATTATTCACTCTGTATAAAACGCGCTGTGGTCCAAGCGCTCTCCATTTTAAAGCTCGAATTCACTTGGGATATTTTAGTTGGCAATACAAAGGTTTATTAGTATGAAAGACATGTTATACAGAGTTAAGACACAATGTTAAAATAGTGAATAATGGTAGTTTTGGTTGGTTGGTCGTGGTTGAAGCACGGGTCAGCGATTGCAGCCAGGATATTGACTAACTCACCTAAACTCTTAATATGCAACGATACAAGTCATTAACCACGGCCACATTTACACCTAACTTTATATTATAACTATTCTTACTTTACTAACAAATAACGGCTATTTACAATTAGCACCTTACCAATGATACAGGAAATTCGTATGGGTATTCAATTGGACTGAGTAGACTGAGAGGAGAATATTTTTAAGAAGGGTAGGGTAATTTTATAAGCTCACTCTGTATAAGTCTTGGCTATTTATTATTTATAGGAGAAATTCACTTTTTGTTTCATAAAAAAAATAATTTCAAACTTACAAATTCCTTAGACAAAAAAAAAATCCCATAATAAATTGCAATAAAAGACATTATTTTCAGCATAAGATAAAATAAAAAATATTATTTGACTACGGAATAGCTTTATACATAATTCGTAACCCATGGACACACTTTTTAAATATTCATCGCAAGATTTGATCACAATTATTAATTAGATTTAAAATAAAATATAATGCAAGTTATTTATTGAGTTTATCATCATTTTAAATTGTTATTGATTGAAAAAAAAGTTTTACAGCTATTTTTGCATTCGTGGCGTAAAAACAATTCGATTTCAAAATGAAAATATTTCAAGTATATTTATGATTAAGACCTGAAAAATAAGCATCCTTTATATAATTACAACTAAATATATGATTTTATATAGAATGCATATATTTTAAACTATACTGAAATAATATGGGTTAAATAAATCCAACAAAGGACTTCAACTCAAAACTAAAAACAATATTAAATTATAAAAAAAGAATAAGATTATTATATTCAGGCTTATTTTTATGAAATAAAAGAAGTTCCTCAAGTACATAATAACTCAAAATATAAAAAAAATATCAAGAATAACGTCGTTTGCTTGATGGAATTTAATTTTTATTTTATGTAAATATTTAAAAAATAAAATGAAGATGACTAACTAAGATTTGTCGAAAGGCCTTAAACTCATAGACAATGAATAATTTGTAAATCAGCCTATTCGAATAGTTATTTTATATTAAATTTAAAATAAAATCATTTTGCTTAGTTTTAAGAACTTGTTCATATTAGGAGCAAACTAAAAATGTCTTTAAAGAAATATGTTATTTGTAATTTAAACAGTAAGTTTATTACAGAATCTGAGTACTTTCAAATACTAACTTGTAGTCTTCTATAGACTTCTTCAGGGTCTCAAATAATATATTTCTTTAAATTATGGATTTCCACCAAGAAGTTCTACACTATTACCAATCTAAAAATTTCTATTGTCGGCTCTGCGGAACCTTCTCCGTTTTAGTGATTTATTATTACTTGGTGAAAGTGTAGGTATATGAATATATGCAAAGTATTGTATTTTGGGTATTTTATGTAGGTATAGATATAATTTAATGGTGAAATATAAACGAGTGTAGCAAAGCTGCGTGACTGTCAGAGGTGAAGAGTTCGCTCCGTTGGTTCAGCCTCGTAGTCCGTGAAGATATTTATCTGGACATCATTTTACATACTACAATACTATTTTATATGTATTTCTATAACACCCGCGAAACTACTATATCTCTGGCCATAAGTATCCGGAACAAAATAACTGGACGATGGTCACGCTACGAGAAATTCAATCAGATCTATCAACATCTTTGACCTCTTTTTTATATTACTCTACAAAGTACTAGTGCGGGAAACTGACTTCGATTATGATTGATAGAATTATATTTTTTTTTATTAAGAGAACACAGTCGTCTGGAATACCAAAGAACCTACATCTCTGATGGAGCTTTCTTTGAGGAGGTTTTTATACACAACAACGTGTTAATTAATTGTCTGTCGGTGATCTTAACTATTACTAGTTACACAGGTCACCGACTTAATAATCAGTATTTACCTTACAATACAGGAAATCAGAGTAAACCTGGATCAAGACGATCGATCGGGATTTTATTAATATTATTCCCGATCTCCCAGTCTTAATAACCGATCAAATCAATTTTAAAAATTCTTGACTTGAGTGGGATTCGAACCCATGACCACAGTATTTGTAGCCACGCGTCTTATCCCCTGAGCTATCACGCTGGTAATATAACCATTAATATTACAATGTGAATTATATCTTTTTTTTTTAAATATAAGGAAGTAGACACAATAGAGATTCACGTATCTACGACGTATCAATTACGTTACATGTGAGAAGTCTACGTCTTCGATACACGATGCTCTATTAATTAGTTTATTTAGCTATATTAGTGAAGTTATGAAACTATATAAAAGCCCCAAACAATATGCTTCTATAAATATAATATTTATTTATTTATTTACGCCCCGAGGAGCTTTATTAATTTTTTTTAGAGAGGGTCTTTTTTGAGAAGGTTTTTTATACACAACAACGTTTTAGTTGTCTGTCAGTGATCTTAACTATTACTAGTTACACAGGTCACCGACTTAATAATCAGTATTTACCTTAAAATACAGGATATCAGAGTTAACCCGGATCAAGATCGGGATTTTATTAATATATTCCCGATCTCTCAGTCGTAATAACCGATCGAATCAATTTTAAAAAATTGTGTGGGGTTTGAATTCATGACCACAGTAATACAGTTCAAATAATTTTTAATATTGAAATAAAATATATATATATATATATATATATATATATATATATATATATATATATATAATATATATATATTTATATTATATTCAGTGACTGTCGCTGCCTTTGTACCTATATATAAATTTCAAGACAACCTAATTAATTTCAATACTTTTTGTAGATCAGTTATTTCAATATTAATTTTACGTAGCCTAAGATAAACTTATTTAGTCTTTTTTATTATAATTTAATCCCATTTCGAGAACGTAACGAGGAATCGTTTGTTATTCAAATGAGACGTTCTTCTTCAACTCCTACATCATAATTGAATATCTAGAATGGTTTATCTTTTAATACTTGTCACAATTTATCAACCTCGAAAAAAAAAACATAAATAAATATATTATATTTAATCCCATATTTGTAAATGTGACGAAAAAATAAATTATCATACGCCTTCCGGATATGAGAACTATTTGTCAGAATATATTAAATATGTTGGGTATTTCATATTTGACTCATAGTTAGTTTAATAGTCTGATGGTGTATTAGTAATATTTAATACGATACAAATTAATAATTCAGCATTGAATATTTATATTATGTATGTTAGCATAAAAAGGCGATTCGTATTCAATGGTTAAACGGTTTCAATTGCCATTCGTTACGTCATATTAAAAATAATCGAATTTTCATGGTCGTCATAAGTGACAAGGCTGATTAATTAATATATTGGATTATTTTTCATTTAACATAATTGTTTTTGATCCTTTGGCAAATTGTCTGTGCTCACCTTGAATGGTTTGTATTCAAAGGTGCGTCATTCCGTCATAATAATTTGTGAACCAAAAAGTGCTTCGTCAGAAATCTAATGTCACTTTTCATTACCTGGAATCAAACACGTATTCAATCTGAATTTCAAAACAGTTTTAAGCGGGCCAGGAAATATTCCATATGTGAAATTCTCATTAATTTTACCTGTCATACCTTGATGGCAAAATATCGTATAAGTATATTGCAATGACATTTTTTTTTTAAATTGGGTATTGTTAATGAATGATTTATTATCTCTAAAAATATATTTTTTTAGATATGTATAAATTATAATTTGTAACATCACACTCACTTACACTCACATACACACACGTATGCACTCGGCGGCACGCACCAACAGTCGCCCTGTTCCATTCGACACTTCACACAGTACACACGTCTCTCGTGTCCATTCCCTCAACAACTTTTATTTAATATAACATTAAATCTCGTTATATCTTTTATTTAATATAACATAACATTATACCACGTTATATCTGGTGACCCCGACATTGGATTTCGCAATCTTCATCTGATCTGGACACGAATCACCGACGAGGAACAGCAGGAAGTAAGGGTATATGGTTCTCTTCAATTCATCATCAAATAACAAGTAAGACCATTCCTCATCTTTCACATCAAAATCAAAAAAATTGTCAAAAAAGAAAAAAATTGTGTCGACACATTCCGCAAGTGAAGAATATTAATAATTAATTCTGAAAATATTACAACCGTCATCGAATATTATCATATAATAATTCCGAGAATATTACCACCAACAGTACAATCGCTGAGTCAACACCTATTAAATAAACATTACTGCATTAATCATATTACGGCCACAGGCATATCAGCATACAACATTATAATCATAATTAATACATCAAATATAATAAATTAATACAACAAAAATGAATCACAACATGGAATGGGACATTGACATACTCAACACACCACCCACCAACAACCAACACCATCATCATCAGCAACTGATGGAAGAACCACAACCAACCCCATTGCAACCATCGCTCGAACAACTAGCGATGAATGTCCGGTTAAACGATTTCTGGCCCGAAAATGTCGAACTTTGGTTTGACACTTTCGAAGGAGCTCTAGCTGCATACACGAGGAACCACAAAACTATGTACTCGGTACTAATACCGAAGATACCATACAAATACATAAAATATGTCCACGACATTATGCGGAGCAATGACATAGACAACAGGTACCAGGCTATTAAAGAGCGACTTATAGCCAAATTCAGAGAAACCGACGCAGACAAACTAGAAGCTCTGTTAGCCACCGAGACACTGGGGGACGATTCTCCGTCAGGATTGCTGACACGATTGAAAAATAAAGCAGGGGATTTGGTGTCAGCGGCACTGCTAAAACATATTTGGTTAAAAAGGCTCCCTAACAAGATCACCACTGTGCTAGCCGTCTGCGACAAAGACCTGACAGCCGAAAAACTGTCAGAGATCGCAGACAGGGTGAACGCCTCAGCACAGATGTCGAGTCCGTGCAACTTCATCGCAGAAATCACACCAAACACCAGCGATACAGCCATGGCACGGATGAGACAAGATATGGAGGACCTAAAACAACTGGTCCGGCAGTTGTCCATATCGGTGGCCGATAGAACACGAAGACCTTATGAGCCAAATTTCAGAGATCGCAGCCGACAACGCGGAAACCGTAACCGACAACGTAGCCGGCAACGCAGCAACTCGCGGCCGACACATGACAACTGTTGGTATCATTTCAAATTCGACGCCAAGGCAAACAAGTGCCAACAGCCGTGTAAATTCAATGCGGAAAACTAGACGCTGCAGCGACCGCAGAGGTGGACAGCGCTGCAGCCCTTCCAATATCACACCGCCTCACAATGCACGACATTCGCACCAGGAAGGCCTACCTTGTCGACTCCGGAGCAGACATTTCAGTACTGAAAGTAACAGACAGCAAACAACCTGCCACAACAATTACAGCAAGAGCAGCTAACGGAACGCCCATCAAGACTTACGGGACCAAGAGGATAACACTGCACCTCGCTCCCAACGCAATCTATACATGGACGTTCATCATTGCTGATGTCGAGCGCAACATCATCGGGGCCGACTTTCTGAAACATCACCAACTGTTAATAGACCTCAGTGGGAAATGTCTCTTCGACAAACAATTTGGAGTGAAAATACAAGGACAGGTAGACCAAGAACAAATCGAATCCATCAAATTATTGACACCAACGAAGGAATACTTATCGGTCATCAAAAAATTTCCGGAAGTGTTTGACGCCGATAGGATAAAAAAACCTTCAAAACATTCGATCCGACATCACATCACCACAACAGGTACACCGGTATACGAGAAAGCGAGATCTCTCAATACAGTGAAGTATGACAAAGCGAAGCAGGAGATCATCAAATTACAACAATTAGGGATTATACGACCATCATCCTCACCCTGGGCATCCCCTATTCACATCGTGGAGAAGAAAGACGGGGGAATACGCATCTGTGGAGACTACAGGCGACTTAACGCTCAAACCGCTCCAGATAGATACCCCATACCACGCCCTTCCGAGGCTCAAAATCATCTCGAAGGAAAAAACATTTTCTCCAAAATCGATCTCCAACGGGCTTATCATCAAATACCAATAGCCGAAGAAGATATTCCGAAGACAGCCATCTCAACACCTTTCGGATCTTTCGAATATGTGAAAACACCATTCGGACTTCGAAACGCAGGACAATCTTTCCAACGCTTCATAAACACCATACTCGGAGATATGGAAGACGTATTTGTCTACTTAGACGACATCTTAATCGCATCAAAGAACGAAGAACAACACCTTAAGTGCATCACAGAACTTTTCTCGAGATTGGACAAATTCTGTTTATCAGTCGCACTCGAAAAATGTCAATTTGGCCTTACTGAAATAGAATTCTTAGGATTTAAAATAACAACAGCAGGTATACAACCAATTTCTGAGAAGATCCGCATCATAGAGGATTTTCCAAAACCACAGACAGTCCTAGAATTAAGAAGATTTTTAGGGATAATTAATTTTTACAGAAAACTTATTCCTAAAGCAGCTCAATTTCAAAAACCACTGAACAAATACCTTACTTCGTCGAAGAAAAGGACAAAACACCAATAGTGTGGGACGATGAAGCCAACGCAGCTTTTCAATTATGCAAAGAAGCGATAGCGAAGGCAACCACACTAGCACACCCATCAGCCGAAGCTACCATGGTCCTGCTTACTGACGCTTCAGGATCCTGTGCGGGAGGAGCACTTCACCAACAAATCGGAAACGTACTCCAACCAATAGGATTCTACTCCAAAGCTCTATCAGTAACGCAACAGAACTACTCGACCTACGACCGAGAGCTTTTAGCAATATTCTTGTCCATACGCTACTTCAGGGACAGCGTAGAAGGGAGAGAATTGATTGTTAAAACTGACCACAAACCTCTGACTTTCTCACTCAATAAACCACAATCTCCTGCAGATAATCCACGCCGACTCAGACAATTAGACTACATATCGCAATTCACCAACCGAATAGTCTACATTGAAGGCGAAGAGAACACCGTTGCAGACGCACTCAGTCGGATCTCTACAATCAATCTCCCAACTAACTTCGACTTGAAGGACATCGCCAAAACTCAAACAAATGACCCAGAGCTGGAAAATCTCAAACAGCACCCAGCACTACAATTCAAGAAAATAGCATCAGCAAACGCTCCAGCATTATGGTACGAAACTTCAACGCAGAAGGCGCGACTTTTCGTACCAGCATCCTGGCGCAGACAAGCTTTTCACCAAGTTCACGACAAAGCTCACACTGGCAGCAGATCTACAATTAAAGCCATCAAGGAACGATTTTTCTGGAAATGTATCAACCAAGACGTAACGAAGTGGGTTAAAAACTGCATCACCTGTCAACGTTCAAAAATCCACCGCCACACTCGCAGTCCTTATGGAAGTTTCATCGAAACCGATCGTTTCGAACACCTCCATATTGACATAGTTGGACCATTACCTATCTGCCAAGACATGTCCTATCTAATAACAATGATTGACAGAGCAACATCCTGGTTCGAAGCCATCCCAGCACAAAACATCACAGCTGACACGGTAATCAAAACACTGCTGAATCACTGGATCGCTAGGTACGGTTCACCTATCACCATCACTAGCGATCAAGGAAGACAATTCGAATCAGAGGTATTCAACAGGTACTGTCAACTTCTTGGCATTGATCACAACCGAACTGTTGCTTATAACCCAACAGCTAACGGTAAGGTTGAAAGACTGCATAGAACTATCAAAACTAGTCTAATGGCCCAACTCAAAGGCAGTACCAACTGGATAGATGCACTACCAATCGCACTCCTGGGCATCCGGAACGCGGTTAAGGACGGCGATGAATATTCCGCCGCACAAAGAGCATTCGGCATCTCACTTCGATTACCAGGTGACGTAATTTCACCTCAAACATCCAAAAAAACATCACACGAATCAACCAAAGATCTCATCAGGGCAATGTCAACTTTAAGACCCAAGTTGTCCAGAAATAACACCAGGAAAAAACTCTACAAGCCGGATGAGTTAGACAACTGTGAGCACGTCTTTCTCAGAAGAGCAGTTAAGAAACCACTGGTCCAGCCTTATACAGGACCCCACAAAGTCATTGAAAGAAAAAATAACAACGTCAAAATTGAAGTAAGTGGGACACAAATAATTGTGAACACAGACAGACTGAAACCCGCATTCTTCTTAACTGACGAGTCAGCAGACAGCCCAACTAGGTCAGGCAAAGGCAGCAACAATCTTAAACACTCATCAGCACCTGACTCATCCGACGACTACGTAACTAGATCTGGGAGAGTCAGCAAAAAAGTGCGATTCGCTGACGCAGAATGACGAAGCTCATACATATTATTGTATAGAATCAACTGGACACTTGAGACATCACACATATCATTGTATAGAGTCGTAAAAGTTTCACAGGTTCTTCAAACCCTTGCTCCACTTTTGGGGGACGCATGTAACATCACACTCACATGCCAGTGTTGCCCACATGCTCTTCTCGTCTGACTCCTTTATCCTCGCCTGTCTTCATCCTCTCTCTACTCAAACACTGATAATGTTAAAACCGGAAAATGTGTAAATCACACGGATCTTTTAAAATGATGTCAATTAGTTGTATAAAATACAACTTTCTCCATTTTTGTGTTTAACGAAAACGCTGTCCAGGCTCTCGAGATCCAGAGAATTATTTAATTAGATTACTAACAATCCATCTGACTAGATCAATAGACATTGGATCTAAAATATCTATAAAAATAATATATGTATGCAACTTAGTTTTCTTGGTATGCAGTTGAGGCTTTCCGGAAAATGTGTAATGATGTAGCGAATGACTATTTTTTGTTGTTGTTAAAATAGTGTTATAACATATAAATGCAAGATGTCTTCATATTGTGCACAGTAAATCACACAATTGTTGGCATATTTTTGCAGTCTCAATGCCAACATTCTAGTGTAGATTAAATCCCGTCTGATGAGCTAATGCTTAAAATTGCGATGCCAATAAAGATTTCTTTGCGTGTTTACTGAAAAACTTGACCTACTCCATGTTCAGAAATCCAAAGATTATGTTTGTATTAATAAAATATAGTTATAATTCTAGATAAATTAATATACTCTGTTCAGGAAAAGTCTACGTTTACGTGATTTTTATATTAGATAATGTGGATGTATTTTAGTTTGATATATGTTATAACGTGGTATAATGTTATGTTATATTAAATAAAAGATATAACGAGATTTAATGTTATATTAAATAAAAGTTGTTGAGGGAATGGACACAAGAGACGTGTGTACTGTTTGAAGTGTCGAATGGAACAGGGCGATTGCTCGTCGTGCCGCCGAGTGCATACGTGTGTGTATGTGAGTGTAAGTGAGTGTGATGCTACATGCGTCCCCCAAAAGTGGAGCAAGGGTTTGAAGAACCCGTGAAACTTTTACGACTCTATACAATGCTACGTGTGATGTCTCAAGTGTCCAGTTGATTCTATACAATAATATGTATGAGCTTCGTCATTTTGCGTCAGCGAATCGCACTTTTTTGCTGACTCTCCCAGATCTAGTTACGTAGTCGTCGGATGAGTCAGGTGCTGATGAGTGTTTAAGATTGTTGCTGCCTTTGCCTGACCTAGTTGGGCTGTCTGCTGTCTCGTCAGTTAAGAAGAATGCTGGTTTCAGTCTGTCTGTGTTCACAATTATTTGTGTCCCACTTACTTCAATTTTGAGGTTGTTATTTTTTCTTTCAATGACTTTGTGGGGTCCTGTATAAGGCTGGACCAGTGGTTTCTTAACTGCTCTTCTGAGAAAGACGTGCTCACAGTTGTCTAACTCATCCGGCTTGTAGAGTTTTTCCCTGGTGTTATTTCTGGACAACTTGGGTCTTAAAGTTGACATTGCCCTGATGAGATCTTTGGTTGATTCGTTTGATGTTTTTTTGGATGTTTGAGGTGAAATTACGTCACCTGGTAATCGAAGTGAGATGACGAATGCTCTTTGTGCGGCGGAATATTCATCGCCGTCCTTAACCCCGTTCGGATGCCCAGGAGTGCGATTGGTGGTACTCTATCCAGTACTGCTGAGTTGGGCCATTAGACTAGTTTTTGATAGTTCTGCAGTCTTTCAACCTTACCGTTAGCTTTTTGGGTTATAAGCAACAGTTCGGTTGTGATCAATGCCAAAGAAGTTGACAGTACTTGTTGAATACCTCGTTCAGATTGTCTTCCTTGATCGCTTTAGTGATGGTGATAGGTGAACCGTACCTAGCGATCCAGTATTCAACAGTGTTTGATTACCGTGTCAGCTGTGATGTTTTTGTGCTGGGATGGCTGAACCAGGATGTTGCTCATCAATCATTGTTATTAGATAGGACATGTCTTGGCAGATAGGTAATGGTCCGACTATGTCAATATGGAGGTGTTCGAAACGATCGGTTTCGATGAAACTTCCATAAGGACTGCGAGTGTGGCGATGGATTTTTGAACGTTGACAGGTGATGCAGTTTTTAACCCACTTCGTTACGTCTTGGTTGATACCTTTCCAGAAAAATCGTTCCTTAATGGCTTTAATTGTAGATCTGCTGCCAGTGTGAGCTATGTCGTGAACTTGGTGAAAAGCTTGTCTGCGCCAGGATGCTGGTACGAAAAGTCGCGCCTTCTGCGTTGAAGTTTCGTACCATAATGCTGGAGCGTTTGCTGACTCATTATTTTCTCGAGATTGGACAAATTCGGTTTATCAGTCGCACTCGAAAAATGTCAATTTGGCCTTACTGAAATAGAATTCTTAGGATTTAAAATAACAACAGCAGGTATACAACCAATTTCTGAGAAGATCCGCATCATAGAGGATTTTCCAAAACCACAAACAGTCCTAGAATTAAGAAGATTTTTAGGGATAATTAATTTTTACAGAAAACTTATTCCTAAAGCAGCTCAATTTCAAAAACCACTGAACAAATACCTTACTTCGTCGAAGAAAAAGGACAAAACACCAATAGTGTGGGACGATGAAGCCAACGCAGCTTTTCAATTATGCAAAGAAGCGATGGCGAAGGCAACCACACTAGCACACCCATCAGCCGAAGCTACCATGGTCCTGTTTACTGACGCTTCAGGATCCTGTGCGGGAGGAGCACTTCACCAACAAATCGGAAACGTGCTCCAACCAATCGGATTCTACTCCAAAGCTCTATCAGTAACGCAACAGAACTACTCGACCTACGACCGAGAGCTTTTAGCAATATTCTTGTCCATACGCTACTTCAGGGACAGCGTAGAAGGGAGAGACTTGATTGTTAAAAC